>JAODAL010042745.1:0-34502 GCA_025379985.1 Phyllomedusa bahiana
CCACAAACTAGAGCTTTTTACGTTTTACAAGGGCTATTTTTTACGCTACACAACAAAAAAAAAATTGTAATTAACCATCGTTTGAATTGGCTACAGGAAAAATTTTTTTTTTTGGGGGTGAAAAAGAGGGTTAAAAATTTTGTCACCACAGCAGAAAAACAACGCTTAATTAACTCCAGGATTTAAATGCGCCAAAAAATTAAGCAACCCAAACTACGAGTTTTGTGGTGTTACAATGGCGTTTTTTTTTAACCTACCACCCAAAGAAAAAAATTGAATTAACCCTTCGCTTGTGAATTTCTACAGGAAAAATTATTTATGGCGATAAAAGACGGTTTTTTTTTTGTCACCACAGCAGAAAAAACAACGTTTAATTAAACCCCCTGGATATAAATTGCGCCAAACAATTAGCAACCACAAACAACGAGCTTTGAGCGTGTTACAATGTCGTGTTTTTTCGCTACACAACAAGAGAAAAAAAAAATTGTAATTAACCTTCGCTTGTGAATTTGTACAGAAAAAATTTATTTTTTGGCGGTGAAAAAGGGGTTTCTTGGAGTCACCACAGCAGCAAAACAACCTTAATTAACCCCGGATGTAAATTGCGCAAAAAAAAGGGGCAACCAAAACACTGCTTTGAGTTTTTTTTAAAGGGGGGTTTTTTTACGCTACAAAACAAGTAAAAAAATTGAATTTAAACTTTGCTTGTGAATTATGCTACAAAAAAATGTTTTTTTTTTGGGGGTGAAAAAAGCGGTTTTCTTGGGTCACCAAGCACAAAAAAACGCTTAATTAACCCGGGATGAAAATTTGGCAAAAGAATTGAGCAATCACAAACTACAAGCTTTTTGTAGCTGTTACAAGGCGTGTTTTTTATGCTACACAACAAGAGAAAAATTCTAATTAACCCTTCGCTTGGAATTATCTACGGAAAAAAGTATTTATGGGGTGAAAAAAAGGGTTTTTATTTTTGTCACCACGCGAAAAACAACCTTAATTAACCCGGATGTAAATTGCCCCCAAAAAATTGAGCAACCACAAAAAGGTTTGTAGGTGTTTCTTTGGCGTGTTTTTTTCACTACACAAAAGGGAAAAAATTGAAATTAACCTTCGCTAGAATTAGGCTACGGAAAAATGTTTTTTTTTGCGGTGAAAACGATTTTTTTTTTTTTTTCCCAAAAAGCAGCAAAACAACGCTTAATTAACCCTGGATTAAAAAATTGCGCAAAAAAATTGAGCAGCCAAAAAGAAGTGGTTTTTGTATTGTAAAAATGCGTTTTTTTAAAATGATACCAACATAAAGCTTAGCCCCCTTGGATATCAAGGGTGCTGTGACAATACTTTAAAATGTATATGCGCGCAGTGGCCCAATTTGGACTCGATCCAATCCCCCCAAAAAATCAGAAAAAGAACTTAAAAAAAAACAGTCTCTGAGAAAACTGAGACACCCCCCAAAAATCGCTCTATAAAAATCATTCTTCAGTAAGAGTTTCGCTTCACAATTAGCCGCGCAGCACCTTCCTGTCATACGTGAGAGGAGTGGGCTCCCGGGTTGCCCCCAGACTTATTATGCGGTGACGTCACAAAACCCCGCCGGGTCCTGTTGGCTCATTTTGCCAATGTCATCGGGCTATCCCTTCTTCCCCCCCCAGAGTTTTTGCCCCATGAAACGCCATGTGCTCGCAGCCTTTTATCAATGAAAAGACGTTTTTCCGTTCACCCGAAGTCCCCTAAAAGTTCGACTTCGTTCAGAACCCCCCAGTTTTCCTGAAATTCTAAACAAATTTTCCACTTTTTTTTAATAATTCGGCCACTCTGATATAATTTTCTGAAAAAAATAATTAAGTCTTTTTAATTTGGGTACGTTCTCATAAGAACGTGGATTCCGTCTCTCCCAATCCCACAAATTTCCGCTGGCAGAATACCACGTCTATGGGGCTGGCGGGCAGCGCCTCTGCCCCTTATTAAAGCCGTATTGCGCGCGGAATCCGTCCCGCAATTACGGCTTGAATAAGCCGTGTGAACCGGCCCTTATTGTTGCCCTAACCAGAGAATAGGGCAACGCTTTTTAAAAGCCTGTATAATCTCTTTATTCTGGGTTTCATTTCTTTAATTTTGTTTTTTACGTTGCTTATACTTGGTTTCAACCCTTTAAAAATAGTTGGCTTTAAACGTCTGTATACTTAAACCGTGCCTTGTATCCTGTTGCCTCTTTTCTTTGCTTCTAGTCTCTGAGATTGTTAAGTTACATAAATATAAATTATATGTATACACAAACATCAGCCATCAGGGTAAGGACATTTATATGGATGTTGAATTGTTGCAGAACAATTACACTCCTTCATTGCAATGGTATTTTCCCAATGAAGAGCCGCTAGGGGTAGTGAGCACTGGCAGCCCGGAAATCTTTGGTGGCTTCCGGGTTTTAGGAGAGCTCGGGGATGGGGGGAACTGCAGGGACCCTGTAAAATTTCCTGGTTCCATGCTATGATTGTGTTGTCTCCTCTTGTGACCTGCTTTGTTCAAAGTACCGATCCCAACATCCATTTCCGGGGGAGTCTTAGGGTTGTCCAAAGTCAGTAAGGGGTTAAATGACATGCTATCTTTATTCTGAAGGTCGGTAGGATTCCAATGGTACAAAATGTATATAGGCTTCAATTTTTTACTTTTAAAACAACTAAATTTTCAAATTTGGGTTGCAACAGGCCTATAACTTTTGAACTTTTTCATTGCAGCAATACCAATTATGTATAACTTTTGAATTTATTTTTTTTAACTTGAGAAATGTGATGTTTTAAACGCTTAAGATTTTTTTTTTTTTTTTACTTTTAAAACTTTTTTTATTATTTCTACTTTTGGATCACATAAATAATGCAGAACGGTGTACCAAGATGGCGGGGTCAGTGCTGATGGGAGCGGTGTCAGTGCAAATATAGGCAGTGCCAGTACTGTTAATACATCAACTGATATAATAAAGTGGTTGTATGTAGAACTGGTCCAAGACAAGTTAAACAAACTGAATGTGAACAAGGCTCCAGGACCAGTTGGCTTACACCCAAGAGTTCTTAAAGAGTTCAGCTCAGTTAGTTATTCCTGTGTCCCTGTACATGATATTTAGATTCTCTGGTGACTGGTACAGTACCAGGAGACTGGCTCAAGATAAATGTGATTCCCATCTTCAAAAAGGGCTCTAGATCTTGCCCAGGTAATTATAGACCAGTAAATTTAACATCTGTTGTGGGAAAACTGTTTGAGGGGCTCATATGGGACTATATACAAGATTATATGACTGAATAGAACATTGTGATTGCCAGCATGATATTACGAAGGACAGACCAGATATGTTTTTATGAAAAGTTGAGTAGAGGTCTGAATGGGGCAGCTGTGGATATATTGTTTTTAGGAGGGGCAAAGGATTTTTGGGCACTTTTCCCTTAAAAGAAACTTTTAAAAGCTTTCTTTTAAAGGAAATTTTTAAAGGGGCGTTATTAGAAAAAGGCTGGATTTGTCAGGGACAGGGATGAATTATTATTTAGAGAGGGGGCCCAAATTTTTCTCAAAAATTCGATTGGGTTTCACTTCGCCAAATTTTTTCCGCCCAAAAAAAATTTCGGGCCGAATTACTTGGGCACAAAATCGCGTTAAAAAGCAGCTTTTTCCCCCAGGTTTGCATAAGCCTGCAGGGTGCTGTAAACCTTGTGCCATGCTTAAATATGATAGGGGGCTTGGTTTGGCTTCATAAAAAAGTTGGGGTTTTTAAGAATGAAAACCAGAGGGAACTCCCGGGCCCTTTTTAGAATCGCTTCACTAAAAAATTCCCGGGGCCCCTTAAGGGGGGAAAAAACTGCCCAAAAAAACGAAGCGGGAATGAAACCTGATAAAGCCCATCCCAGCGAAAGCTGAAAAAAAAAAGCTGAGAGCTCAGGTGGCAACTTTTATTAAACAGAGTGTGGAGGTATGGCGGCGGGGCCACAGCAGCATGAGGTCGGCAGGGGGCACAATGACATTCTGGAGAGGGCAAAACACGAGGAAGCCACAAGGGGCACAAGGACTGAAGCGGGGGTCAGGGGGCGGCAGCAGTATAGGTCAGGCAGGGGCCAATGAAAACCCTGGAGGCGGCAAAAACAGTTTTAAATCCCCACAATTTGGCACAATGATACAGTGTGGGGGTCACACAGCACAGCATGAATAAAGGCAGTGGCACAATGACTTTTCCCTTAGGGGGGGCCAAACATATTACCAAACAGAGTGGCCCAATCACACAGTGTGGGGTCCGGCGGAAACAAAAGAGGTCAGGCGGGCACAATGACTTTCCCTTGGAGGCGGAAAAACAGTATTAGGCCAAAAGGGGGGCAAAATCACACAGTGTGGAGTCCACGGCGGGCATTAATGAGATCAGGCAGTGGCACAAGGGACATTCTGGGGGGTTGGCAAAAAAAATTGGGCCACAGATTGGCACAATTACACAGTGGGGAGGTCACGGGCGGCAGCAGTATGAGGGGTCAGGCAGTGGCAAAAAGACATTCTGGAGGGGGCAAACAGTTTTGGGCCACAGAGTGGCAAAATTTCCACCACTGTTGGGGGGTAACGAAAAGCAGCAGCAGGGGAATTTTTTGGCATGGCACGTTTTGACATTGGAGGTGGAAAACAAGGAAGCCCCCGAATGGCCCCCAAAATGAGGGGCGGGGTGAGGGGCGGCAGCACATGGGGTCAGCATGGCACAATGACACAGTGTGGACAGAAAGGGCGGGAAAGCCCACGGGCACAGCATGGGGGCCCTAGGGGTGGCACAATGAAAATTCGGGAGGGGGCAAAACAGGGGGAACCCCAAGAGTGGCACAATTGACGAGAGGGGATTTCACGGCGGCAGAAAACCCAAAAATGTCGGGGCCAGTTGGAAACAAAGACACAGCGTGGGGGACAGGCAGGAATCACGGGCAGCAGAAATGATTTCAAGAGGGTCACAATAAACATTCGGGAGGGGGCAAAAAAAGGAAAACCCACGGAGTGACACATGACGAGAGCGGAGGTCACGGCGGCAGTCAGAAAGATCAGGCATTTGGCCAAAAATTTGACACAATGTGAAGGACAGGCAGCGGGTCCACAGCACAGAAAGGGGTCAGACAGTGGCACAATGACACAGTGGGATTTTCAGGGGCCAACAGCAAAAAGCGCAGCACATGAGGTCATGGGGAGGGGCACAATGACAGGGGTTTTGAGGTGGGGGGCCCAAAAACCATCCCTGGAAAAAAATGGGGGTGGGCAAATGGAGAAACGGCAGAGATGTTGGAAACAGGCGGGGGGCGGAAATCAAAATAGTGGCCCTGGGGGCAGGTAGTTTGAACCCGACTGACCTTAAAGGGCATTGGTGGGGGTGGAAATCCTGGCCGATCCAAACCCTGTTTCATCTTGAAAAAGGGTCTTCTTTTCCACTTTTTCCCCGGGGACAAGGGGGGTTCTCCTTGGGGGAACATGGCCCCCACCGCACTGAACACCCCGCTCTGAGGGCCACACTACTCCCGGGCGAAAACAGCTTCCCACTGCAAACTTGGCAATTGCGGCCAAAACCATCCAGTTTGGCGGGCCCAGAAACCCCTAGCGGATCTTCTAACTGAGGTGGCAGAGTGCTGTCCAAGTGGGCCACAACCTGTTTTTTTCGGGGGACTCCCCTCCAGGCCTGCGCTGCCCCTGGCTGGGGGACTGCCATCCCGTTAGGCGAGTGAAGGAACTCCCTCATCATGCCCTCCAGACTTAGGTTACTACTGAGGGAGCGGGACGCTCCTACCCCCCCCCCCTTTCCCCCAGCACCCGGGGGCAGAGAAAGGAGCGCTGGGGAAAACCCCCCGGTCAACCTTCAAGGGGGGACAAACCCCCCCGGCACGTACCAGGGGCCAACTGATTACGGAGGTTTTCCCCTATAGAATTTGATTTTTTTTCTTTCCCTCTCAATACCTTGGGAAAAAGGCTCCCATTTTGGACCGAAGCGAGGGCCCAATGGGGTGGAGACCCCAAAGTCACCCCTCTCCCGGGTTTCTGACAATTGGGGCCTGCCCACTAGCCGGGCCAAATAAGCAGGGCGGGGGCCCAAACTCAAAAGTGACCCGAGGGGCTCCCTGCCTCCTTTTCCCCCCTTGTAAAACTTGCCAAATTTCTTCTCCCTAAAAATTGTCCCCTCCTCATTTCAGTCCCCCCCGGGATCGGGGGCCACAAAAAGGGAAAGGCGCCACGTCCCACCCCCCGGCCCAAAACAGTTTTTTCAGCATCTTTCCAGGCCCAATAAGCAGTGGAATGACGTTATTAAATCCCGTGCCCCTGGCGACTGACAAAAACGGGGTTTCCCCTAAAAGGGCCTCAACAAACGGCGGGTTTCCCAACGCAGAGCTCCCACTGGCTGACATAAAAAGGTTACACAGGGGAGTACTTCTGTCTCCGGGAAATCATCAAAAAATCTAAGGGCCCTTTTCTCTGTTCATACAGTCGGCCCCAACATTTTGCGGGCCCCTGGAAATCCAGCGGGGGGGAAACATCGCATATCAAGTGTTTTGGGGGAAAAGGGCCGTTCTGCCGCTGCAACTCGAGGGGGTTTTCCCTTGGCTTTGAAAACGAATGGATAAAGTGAAAGGGACATTTTTCCCGCCCATTTCAGAATGTTTTTTGAAGATCGGTGGAAGACCATAACCTTTTAAACCAACCAGATTGAACACTTTGGGGCCATGCGGGGCGCGGGAAACCAAACCCCTTCCTGGGGTACAGCGCGGACCCCAAATGTTCCTCCCATTGCCCCGTCCCATGGTTCCGTTTTTGGAAAAAGGTTTTTTTTGGCCCGCGGAGGAAAGCCACAAAACCCGATTTTTCTTCCCTGCCTAAACGCGAGCATTCCCCCCCGTGTAAACTTTTTTTTCGCCGGGGCAAGCCGATTTTAGAACGCTTTGAAAAACCGCTGTCCCCTAAAACATTGGTTTTAGGGAGCATTTACTTGTGGAGGCGGAATGGTGGGGGAAGGGGGAGGAGGAGGAGGGGGAAACAATTGGCCCGGTGCAGCAGTTTGAAAACCCGTGGAGGAAAAAGCGGCTCTCCTGTCCAAGTTGTTGTGTGCCCGGGCGGGAAAGCACTTTCCCACCCCAGGGGGCCTTTAAAGGGCATGTACGGGCCCCTGACCGTATTTACACTCCGGGAGGGTCCGCGCTCCCGGCCCCTTGGAAAAAACCGAAAGCTCAAGGACGGGACCCACCTTCTGTTCCCCCCATATTTAGGAAGTGCGGGTTACTGCCTTTTTTTTTGAAAAAAAATTTACGGCTTGGAACTCTCGCATTTTCGGCTGGGGCACAAGCCATTATTTTTCAAAGGGGTGCAGATCCACCATTTGGGAAAAAGGGAGGGACTGCAGTACCAACAACTCGGACAGGCACGGAAAGCTGCTGGGACCTTAGGATGGTTTGGGGCACATACTGTTGTCTCTTTGCAATCCGGGCCCGGGCTGAACGACGGGGTGCGCCATGAGTAGCGAGGAGGGAGGACATCTGGACCGGCCCGAAAGATGCAAAGAAAAAAACACTCCCTTTTTCAGGGGGTGGGGGAGCCTTGACTGTCTGCCCAAAGGCATGCGAGCCACTGGGCGCTGCTGGCTGTTGCTGCGGCGGCAGGAAGGACCACCACACTGAGCCCCATTTTTCCCAGGGTTTCCGGATGGTGGGCGGGTGGCATTGGGGGACCCCAGGGCCCCTGTTCCAACGTTTGGGTCCCTGGCCACGGGTCACTTTCTCCCCCCAAATTCTACATATACCCTATTTGGCTCCTCCGAATGTCTTAGCAAAAAAACGCCACACCCCCGAGTATCAATTTTTACCCCCAAAGCTCCGCACTGATGACTACTGCCGCCGCTTTTCCCTCGCTGAGGGGCCCCCTTGCCGCTTTCTTTCCCTTTGGGCCTGCGAAGCGAATTTTTTTTTCCCCCCGGGGGCCCCTTGGGTCCCACCTCCACTGCTGCCCACCTGCCCGACTCACGGCCACCGACCCACTTTCTGGCTGCGCCCGGGTGCCTTTCCCCGCAAAAACTGAAAAGCCCTCTTTTTCCGACGATGATGAAGCCCTTGCCTCCCCGGCCCCCAATTTCCCGGGCCGGCTACATCCCTCATCTATTTTTGTTTTTATCTCACTGCTTTTCCCTTTACCGGGCTTTGGGATGCCGAGGGTGGCCCCCCTTTTACAACATGACCCCCATGCCACTCCCCCACTTTTATACTTTGGGGGCCCCCCAAAAGCAAAAACAGGGGGGATTGGCCCCCCTTTTTTCGCTGCCCAATTTGCTGCTTTACTGCCCCCCAAAAAGTTTTCCCTTGCTATATAGTTTGGGCCCCCCCAGAACCCCAAAAGTAGATCTCTGGGAGGGAACCCGGGTGGGAAAAGAGGGAGCTAGGGCCGGTGAGGGGGGCTGACCCCCTCCCGGGGCCCTGCCAACTAAGGGTTTTGGCGAGGTTTTCCCCCCGACCTTGGCAGGGGGTTTTCCAGATGTCATCCCGGGAGGGAAAAAGGAAGACCAAATCAACCAATCAAGAACCCTTGGGGTTTGGAACAACAAAACGGCCGGGAGAAAGAAAAGCGGGGGAGTTTGGTTTTTCCCCTCCCCCGAGTGACCCCTTTTTTCCCGCGACGTCCCCTTTCTGGGGGTGCACCTGGGGGGTTTTCCCGGAATGTTTGTGCCCCTGCCACTTTACAGGGGCAGAGCCTGCCCCTCTCTGCGACATACTGTTTGTTCTAAAATTAAAAAACACGGTTTGAAGAAAATATCTTTATATGATAAAAAAACAAACCCCTTTTTTTACGCCAAAAAACCAGTAACAAACTTGGTAACACTTTGGATTTTAAAAGGGGCCCCCCAAAAAATGGCCAGGAAAAATTTTTCTTGGGATGTTCCGGTTTTTAAAAACCCCCGTGTTTTTTTTCTAAATGGGAAAAGCCAAACAGCTTTAATTTAAACCCTTCCGGGGCATGAATTAGGCCAAAAGGAAAAATTTTAAAATATTTTGGCGTTTAAAAAAACGGTTTTAAATTTTTTCCAGCACACCCCAAAACAACGATTAATTTAAACCCCCGGATTTAAAAATTTCGCCCAAAAAATTGAGGCCCCACAAAATGTACTTTGTAGCGGTTTTCCAAATTTCGTGTTTTCCCCACGCCACACAACAAGGAAAACAGTTTTTAATTTAACCCCTTTTCTTGTGAAAATTTGGCTACAGGAAAAATTTTTTAATTTTTTGGGGTTGAAAAAAACGGTTTTTTTTGCAGCACCCGCAAAACAAAAGCTTAATTAACCCCTGGATGTAAATTGCGCCAAAGAATAGAGGGCCCCCCAAAATAGAAGTTTTTTGGCGTGTTACAATTGCGTGGGTTTTTACGCCACAGAACCAAAAGATACAGTTGTAATAAAACCTTTTCTTGTGAATTAGGGTACAGGAAAAATGTAAAATTTTTTTGGGGTTGAAAAAGACGGTTTTTTTTTTGGGGGCAGCACACCAGGGAAAAAAAACGCTTAATTTAACACCTGGATGTAAAAATTTCCGGCCCAAAAAATTGGCCGCACAAAATTTGTAAAACTTTTTTCGTGTTAAAAATTTTTCCCGGGGGTTTTTTTCTACGCCACACAACAAGAAGATTCAGTTGTAATTAACCCTTTTTTTTTTGAAAATTGGCAAAAGGAAAAAATTAAATTTTTTTGGCGTTGGAAAAAGACGGGTTTTTTTTTGTCAGCACACCACAAAACAAAGCTTTAAATTTAACCCCCGGATGTAAATTGCGCAACAGAAAGAGCAGCCCCAAAAAAGAAGTTGGGATTTTGGGATTGTAAAAACCTGTTTCTTTTTTAAAGAATACCAAAAGGAACGTGGCCCTTTGAACCCCAAATTTGGGTTTTTGAATGTAATGCACTGCAGTGGACGCACACTGGGGGGTTTCAGATCCAAAAACCCCAAAAAATTAGAAATGAACAAAAAAAAAAAACATCCCCTGAACAAGGGTTTAGACAACCCCCCCAGAAATCGGGTATAAAAAAATCAATTTTTCAGTAAGAGCTATCAGTCCCGGCAGCACCTTCCGTGATGAGCACATGAGAGGAGTGTAGCTCCCGGCGTGCGCCGGACTTATTAAGTGCGCTGACGTCACAGAATCCCGCCGGTCTCTGATTGGGCTTCATCTCTGCACATGTCTTTGCAGGCTATGTCCTTTTTCCCTTTCCCAGAGTGTTTTGGGCCCCATGTAGCGCCATGTGCTCACAGCCATTTTATCAATCAAAAGACCCCTTTGTTCACCCGAATTCCCCCCAAAGTTCGACTACATTCCGAACCGAAGTTTTCCTGAAATTCTAAACGATTTCCACTTCGTTAGGATCAATTCGCCCATCTCTAATTATTACCACTAAATAAAGCATTGGTGTGACCTCATTTGGCATATGCTGTTCAGTTCTGGGCTCCAGGTTATAGAAAGGTGTAATGGAGCTAGACAGTACAGAGATGAGCAACCAAACTAAATAGGTGGATGGAACATCTTGGTTATGAGGAGAGGTTATGATGAAAAGCTACAAAATACAGGGGGAAAATTTTCCCTTTTCATCTATAGGAAAAAGAAAGATATATATATATAATCCTATTGGGACAGAATTTTTGGATCTTTATTTAATTGGCGATTGTGAACAGGGTAGGATTAATACATCAACGTATAGAAAACCCGCTTCAAGTAACAATATATTGCACACAAGTTCATGCCATCTGAGACATACTATTGAGGCTATACCATTTGGAGAACTATAGGAGAAAGCGAAATTGTTCTCAGACAGAAATATTTGAAAAAGAGAGTAAGGAAATTGAAATGAGATTAGAAAGAAGAGGGTACTCAAAGTGGTATATATACAGTGTGTGCAGAATTATTAGGCAAGTTGTATTTGAGAGGATTCTTTTTATTATTAAACAACAACTATGTTCTCAATCAACCCAAAAGACTCATACAGATCAAAGCTTAATATTTTTGGAAGTTGGAGTGTTTTTTTTTTTTTTTTAGATTTGGCTATCTTTGGAGGATATCTATTTGTGCAGGTAACTTTTGCTGTGCAGAATTATTAGGCAACTTAATAAACACCAAATATTTACCCATTTCACTTGTTTATTTTCACCAGGTACACCAATATAACAACAGACAATTTAGAAACAAAAACCAAAAACAAATCAGTGACCAATATAGCCACCTCTCTTTACGATGACACTCAAAAGCCTTCCATCCATAGATTCTTTCAGTTGCTTGATCTGTTTACGATCAATATTGTGTGCAGAAGCCACCACAGCCTCACAGATACTGTTCAGAGAGGTGTACTGTTTTCCCTCCCTGTAGATCTCACATTTTATTAGGGACCACAGGTTCTCTATGGGTTTCAGATCAGGTGAACAAGGGGGCCATGTCATTATTTTTTTTTTTCTTTTAGACCTTTACTGGCCAGCCTCGCTGTGAAGTATTTTTGGGTGCATGTGATGGAGCATTGTCCTGCATGAAAATCATGTTTTCTTGAACGGGTTTCCCGACTTCTTCCTGTACCACTGCTTGAAGAAGGTGTCCCTTTTCCCGAAACTGGCAGTAGGTATGGGAGTTGAGCTTCACTCCATCCTCAACCCGAAAAAGTCCCACAAGTTCATCTTTGATGATACCAGCCCATACCAGTACCCCACCTCCACCTTGCTGGCGTCTGAGTCGGAGTGGAGCTCTCTGCCCTTTACTGATTCAGCCTTGGGCCCATCCATCTGGCCCATCAAGAGTTAAGAGTCACTCTCATTTCATCAGTCAATAAAACCTTAGAAAAATCAGTCTTAAGATATTTCTTGACCCAGTCTTGATGTTTTATCTTATGTCTCTTGTTCAAAGGTAGTCGTTTTTCAGCCTTCCTTACCTAAGCCATGTCCCTGATTATAGCACACCTTGTGCTTTTTGATACTCCAGTAACGTTGCAGCTCTGAAATATGGCAAAACTGGTGGCTAATGGCATCTTGGCAGCTTCACGCTTGATTTTCCTCAATTCATGAGCAGTTATTTTGCGCCTTTTTTTTTTCAACACGCTTCTTGCGACACTGTTGGCTATTTGCTATGAAACGCTTGATTGTTCGGTAATCACGCTTCAAAAGTTTGGCAATTTCAAGACTGCTGCATCCCTCTGAAAGACATCTCACAAATCTTGACTTTTCAGAGTCCGTCAAATCTCTCTTCTGACCCATTTTGCCAAAGGAAAGGAAGTTGCCTAATAATTAAAGCACACCTTATATAGGATGTTGATGTCATTAGACCACACCCCTCCTCATTACAGAGATGCACATCACCTGATTTACTCAATTGGTAGTTGGCTTTCAAGCCTATACAGATATAGATCCAATCTGATGCCAATTTTGCAAGCAGAGAGTAAATATTCATCTAGGGCAGATTGGTTCTTGCCTTTAGGTTCCAAGTCTTCATCAGTAGGGGTAACTAAGATTAAAAAACTTCCTATCCCCTTCCCTTCATCCACATCTTTCCCCACCCTTGGTTGAACTTGATGTTAATGTCTTTTTTCAACCGTACTTCTAACTATGTAACTAACTAATTTTATAGAACATGGCGGCTATGAAAGCCTTCATTAGGCTTTCAACTGCCTGGGCAGCAAGTGAGTCCATTCATCATTACCAGCATTATGACATAACTTTACATCAAATGTTGGTAAAAAGGTTAATTGTGGTACACATAGAGATTCACATTCTTTACTAGCCTTTCGGTAAAAAAACTAATCTGTCCTTTATGTTAATGGATTATCATATTATTCAGAAGAGTTCAGTACTTTAAGTATAATGTTCCCTCAAATAACAATGGCCTTAGACCATATTCCTGAATAACTCTGCTGATGATTCTTCCACAGAGCTTGCTTAGAGATTGACTCTCCTCCAAAGAAAAGTTGCCTTAGTATAAGATGCTAATGATAAGGCAGAACAATGCATCGCACATCTGCAAGAAGTTAAAGGGGTTTTCCCAGTACAGGCTTTTGCAGGCATGTTCACATTTTGTCTCTGTTACAGCTTCAAATCCAGGGGCATTTCTCTCCTCCTAGGAGGCGAGTCTTCCTTCACTGAAGAGTTTTGACATCATCATTACGCCCCACCGTGCTCCCTCCTGAGTCGTCATCATTAGTGATCAGCGATCCCTAAAAAGATCGAGATCGAATTGATACTTGATTTAAAAAAAAATAGATTTGATGGTCAAGTTGATCGCGAGCTTATCTTCAATCCCCATTAAAGTCAATGGGAGAAGATGTTTGGGTTTGTTTTAATTTTTATACCTATACAGGTGAAAAGAAGCTGGAATTACCATCCATAACAGAAAACTGGACACATGGAACAATTTAGTGAAGAAAATGTGGCTCTAAGAGTCACAGAAAAAAATTGAGAGGCTAAAATAATAAATTCCTGCATAGCTATAGGAGGAGCAGCAGTAGCAGCTGCTATGGGGGGGCCCTTTTGACACATAAGAATACACCAGTATTGGTAACTGGCAGGAGCCCCCTATCACTTTTGCACCAGGGCCCAAGAACATCTGGCAGGGCTGTAGTTATAGGGAGTGCAGTGGTAGCAGTCATCTATTAACTGTTTCAGGGTCTCACTGAGCTAAATCAAATGGGGCTCCCACCTATTACTAGTTCTTATTTTTTAACATATCACTGAGCCCCTTTTTGATTAGGGCCCCTGACAGAAGTACTACTCTACTGGCACCCCTGCTAGTTACCATTTGCCATTTCCAATACTGGTGTCTTCTTATGTGTCATAGGGGCTTTTGGGACACTCAGGATGCAGGGCCCCTAGTGGATGTTACCACCAGATGTGCCAACAGGGCAATATGGGCAGTACTCCTGTCACGTGCCCTACTCGAAAAGGGGCCCACAAAATAGGAAATAGTTTTGGGTGGGGGCCCAATTTGATTTGGCTGTATGGGGCCTGAAACGGTTAATAGATGATTTACGGCAGACTGATTGATGACTGATGTTAATAGATGACTGATGGGATGTGTACACCAGTGTGCACCTATGCTAATTTTTTTTCAAAAAGGTTTTTTGATGTGCAAAACCATATATTCTTTCTAGCTTATGTAAGGAGGAGTGGCTGCTAACATTTTGGTTTTTTGCACTCCACCCACCTTCACAGGCTTTTAAATCAATGCAGTGTACTTGGAAGCTGGTGCCTTCACTCCCTGAAATATGTAGGTCTGAAGACACCAAAAGAGAGGTAACAAAATAGTGTAAGATCCACCTGCATTGGGATCCCGTTTAAATTTTGGAGGTGGGCTTAAACAATTTTGATCAAAAATGTGAACTAAGAACCTCAAACGTTTTTCATGTATCCTAGATAGCAGAAATGCTTTTTCAAAAATTCCTATGTCCCCTTTGATAGTTTCTTTAGTTGATAGTGTGCTACTATTTTTGGAATGTGTATGCATGTTGCTGCCACACCAGTGTGCACCTATGCTCGTTTTTTGATGTGCAAAACCATATATTGTTTATACAGTAGCTGATAGAATGTGTATTTCACATTGTGATGAAGACGTGCTACAGTTTACTAGTCGGTGACATCGGCAACCGGGGCAACAAAATCGTCAGAGATCCCCGCTTGATTCATTTTGATAAATGTTAAATGATCTACACACTCAGGAGAAAGATGGATACGTTTGTCAGTTATCACCCCGCCAGCTGTGCTGAATGTTCCTTACTAGATAACGCTGGCTGCAGGGTAGGATAAAACTTCTATGGCGTGCCGAGCCTGCTCAGGCCATTCATCCAGTTTTGACACCCAGAAGTGAAGTGAATGCCCATCAAGTGAATGGGTCTAGACCAAGTCCAAAATGCTGCCCTGCCTTGTAGGTGTTGGTGAGGTGGTAACAAACAAGTAAAAAAAATATCACCCAGTAGGCTTCTGCCACACTGTCTGCTGCTGATGCTGCTGCGACTATTTGCCATTCTACAGTTGGCCCATTGCTGACGTTGTTCCACCATGACGTTAGAATGTAAAGAAGATGCTACAGATGTCTTGAGTTGGTCAATGAGCACTGTCTCAAATTCCTGCATTCTAGTGTTAATCTATGTGGGTGGAAAGAAAGTGCTAATTTTTGTCTTGTAATGTGGATCAAGTAGGTTGGCCACCCAGTGATCGCTGTTCATTATGATTGCCTTGATGCATGGATCATGTTGCAGGTAATGTAGCATCCAAGCACTCATGTGTGACATGCTGCTGGGATTTCCCAAGCCTCGTGGTCAAGGGCCACTAAACAGATCTTCCTCCTCATTCTCCTCTTCCTCCTCCACCTCCAGTAATCTGTGCCAACCTCTTACCACTGAAGGGTAATTGGTACCAGTGGTGTCCACCCGTGCCTCATCCTTCTCCACTTCCTCATCCTGACCTTTACCAGAGCCCTGGTTAGCCTCATGTGCTCTACTCTGTGAGCTGAACTGCTGTCCTGCACCAGCCCTGGACCTCGATCCACTGAAAAAAGAAGACCGATAAAATTGGGAAACAGTCAGGCCTTCTACATCCTCTGGCGAGTAAGGCTCTGTGTCCGCCTCCTCCATCACTGCTGGGACCTGCTGCCACAGAGTATCTAACACTTGTTCCAGTAGTAGTGGTGTGGACCGCTAAGGCTCAACACCCAGAGGTCCACACCACTGCTCATCAGGCAATGCGACAATTCTTGCCACATAATGGCATTACGCTGCTGCTAAAATCGCTGGAGCATATGGAGGGTGGAATTCCAGTGTGTTGCTACGTCAACAATGAGACAGTTGACAGGGAGGCCAAGATCACGCTGCAACGCTGCCAGTCGTGCTGAAGCAGTTTGCGAATGCTGGGTGTGAAAGTGTGAGCTAAGACCTCAAGCCTTGCTCAGCAGATAGTGAAGACTCAGGTAGCACTGCAGAAATTGCTGTAAAACCAGGTTCAGGACGTGTGCCAGGCAAGGGATGTGCGTTACTCTACCGATCTTAAGGGCAGCAAGGAAATTTTTCCCGTTGTCGCGCACCACCTTGCCTGGCACCAGGTTCTTAGCACACAGTCACTGGTCTGTCTGAGAGTGCAGAGCCGTCCACAGTTTTGAACTGTGTGTTGACAGTCTCTAAGACAGATTAATTTCAGAACTATGAATCTGAGGCTTGATCGAAAAACGTCCAGTGTTCACAGGTCCTGGAGTTCTCCAACTGTGAAAACCTAGTAGCGGTGTTCCCGCTGCCACCACTGATAACCGCTGGCAAAGCAATGTCAGAAGACTTGTGCAACTGCCCTCTCCCTTTCTGAGGCCATACCAGCACTGACTCTACCTCATCATCCTCCTCCTCCACTGTTCATGTGCTCACCAGCTGCTGCTTAAAAGACCACGTTAGATCCGCAATATCATCATCATCCCAGGTGACTTCCTCTTCCTCACAGTCTACATCCTCAAGCTGCAGGCTAGAAGCCACAGGCACTGCAAGACATTGCTGACCGCTCAGGATTTCTGCCGATGGACCAGTTTCCTTCTTCTCCTCTGAGGGCATCAGCAATTTGGCATCAGAGGAGACAAAATCATCCTCGGTGGCCTCTTGGTCTTTGGAACTGCCTTCTGACCCCAACCGCATAGTGTGTTCAAAGAGCTCTTCATAACATGGATTATCTAGAGGGATCTGTATATTAGGTGACATTTTGTCTTCAGGTTGGACTGATGATGATGATGACATTTGTGCCCTTGACTGAGAGGAAGAGGAGGTCAAACCACCGGATGAAGGATGTGTTAACCACTGAAGAACAGGTTTGCAGCTCTCTTCACTAATGAGCCTCACAGAGAGCCGACCAAATGATGACAGGCCTGACATTCCTGCGACTGGCGATGTGCTCACTTGTGTGTTGTCTGTAGCACTGGAAGGAGTGTGTTGTCTCGTACCTCTAGCTGCACATCTTACGCCCCTCCTTGCTTGCTTACAACCTCTAGTTCTCTCAATGTTCAAAAAGGGAAATATTAAAAAGGTAAAGATTTGGAAAGAGTCTCTTATGCAGAAACTCTGATCCCACAACTGGAACAATGCTCTTTATGGGCACTGACAGCAGGAAAAAGAGTAGATGAAAGTGATTTCTTTTGATAGCAGATTTGCTGTGACTTTTCCTGCACTAGTTGTACCCCCACAACTGGAACAATGAAATGTTGGGCACTCAGAATAAAGATGGGAAAGATGCAGTCAGGCTATTGTTAGGTTGTTTTATATTGCTATGATTCCCTAAGCTTGTTTTCCCCTCCCCCTTCCCCTTACTAATCTAACTAGCAGCTTTTACTGGCAAAAATCACATAGAAATAGTATTCTTGCATGCATGCAAGCAAGCAGAAACAAAGAGAGCAGTTCAATAGAGTGAACTGCAAATGGCGTTCACCAGGAAATAGTGACATGCATATAACAGGCTCATGTGATTTTAGCAGCCAATGAGATCCCTACACTCTCAGCATTGATGTTTTTGACCTTGCCCTGTGCTCTGCACTGATTGGATGGCCGCCAAAAGTGCAGAAAGCAGCTTAAAGTGAAAGCCAAAATGGCGTGGCGCGTCCAACGCACAATTTTATCTTGATTTTATCCGAACCAACCATAAAAATATTGGATCGAGATCGAAAAAAAATTTAAAGATAGACTGGTTCTTAACTTAACTTTTCTTGAACGGTTCGATCAACACTAGTTGTCATCATCATCATCATCATTCTGTGTGAGCATGGGAAGGGAGAGGATGTCACAGCTCTACTCCTCCTGCAGTGGTCAGTTCTCATGCCTAGAGCACTGTCACCTCTCTCCCAGGCTACACAAGCATTTCTTATAACCAGAACACCTGTATTGGTGTAAACAGTTATACAGCCCCCTAATATTACAGAAAGTGACATCTTGTCAATATGTCTAGCATAGTGTATTAAATGTGTGTTTTATGGATGGGGGAAGTGAATCTAGCATTGCCCAGATCCTGCACATCAGAGCTGTCCCTGTCCCAGTTTCACTTTCATTTTCACACCGCTCAGGGGGGAGTAAGCACAGAGCAGACAATCACAGCACAGGGAGTGTCCCGCATGGGGGGGGTTGAACTAAATATCAGGCAGCCACTCATAGCAAGAGGGGCATGGTCCCACCTCAGGCTGCAATTTTATGGGTAGAACACACTGATTAGCTAATAGCTGCTATACTAAATGATTTAGGTAATACAAACCAATTGCAAATGTGCTTTCTTTTACAGTTGCCATCATTTCAGATATGATCTTTGAAGCGAGAAAACCCATTTAAGTCACATCAATCAACTTCTTCTAAACATACATCTTCTTCTTCTTCCAGATCATCTTATTTCAGTAGGTCAGTATCACATGACAATCTTATAGAGATCCATGCAGATGTAGATGCAGCTAGTGTTAGAAGTTCCTTTGCTAAGAGAAGAGAAAAAGGTAGAAAAGGCCAAGAAGGAAGCAGAGGTAGAGGCAGAAATGGCACAGAAGAAAGCATTTGAGAAGGCGAAAATGGCTCAATTGGAGGCAAAGGCAGAAGCCCAACTAAAAAATCTCCAGATGGAAATGGAAGAAACAGCTGTTTTAGTTAAACTAAAAGCTCTTGAATGAGCATTAGTCCAATATACTGATCTACACTGCTCTATCCGAGAAGTGGAAGACCCAGCTGACTGCACTGCCCACTATGTGTTAAAGCAATCATTGTCTTTACTTCCTGATAGTCACAATGACTTAACTCTCAATACATTTCAATCAATCTTATTTTAAAATTCTCCACAGGTTTTTTCAACACATGTTAATTAGGATCTGTCCCAAATCTCTCAAAGTAGCTTCATATGCACGTATCTGAAAATGTGTTTTTGTAATTTCTTCTCATAATTTATTAGTGTATTTATCTGTAATCACATAATCCTATTTTTAATTCTTTAAATATTTATCCTTACAAAAACATGTTATAAAAACTTGTTGCAGGAGGAGTCTTAATTTTTTTTTTTTTCCATTCATTTGCTTTGCAATGTCCTTTTTGCAGTTCATGTTCCTGCAGCCTGAAGCAGAAAAAAGCTGAAGTGCAACATTTCAGAGTATGCCCCCTTTGTCAAACACAAAGGACATTGCAAAGAAAATTGATTGAAAAAACTGTGGCCACTATTCCTGCTACAGGCTTTTATAATATGTTTTTGTAAGGAGAAATAGTTAAAGAATGAAAAATATGTGATTATGGATAAATGGGCTATCTAATAAATTATGAGAAGAAATTAAGAAAAGTATTTTCAGATATTTTCCATGTGTATATTAACTCACAAAACAGAAACTTTAACATAGCATTGTCACTTCTAATTTACCACACAGATATACCCACACAGTAACAGATGTTACCACCAACCGAAAACAAGATAATTTCCAGCGTCAAGCCAGCATATCCTATAAAGACTAAACCGCTGCTTAATCCTTATGCTACATCATTTTCTCCCGATTTATCTCAGCCTTATTTGCCAGAGACACCATAACATAATCCAGAAACAAGGAGTGGGAGACCAGACATGTTGGATTTTGTCTGATGTGATACACAGGGAGCTGATAAACATTAGTCTCTCAAAGTTTGACAACTGTGTTGAAAACTATAGAGCCTGAAAATTGACCTTTAAAGCAATGATCAATGATCTTAACCTCACTGCCAAAGAAGAACTTGACTTGCTATTCAAATGGTTAGGCCCAGAATCTGCAAAAGACATTGAGAGCAGTTCATGCATGCCACTCAGAAGAAAGTGTTGCAGCAGCATGGCAGAGACTTAAAAGGGGTTGTATCACTACATTGATTCATCTTACCTCAGTCCTGTTTTCTTGGTTTCATTTTGAATTTAGGGGTGTGTTTACTGGCTTCTACAAGGCTGCAGTAGAAGCCAGGTCTGTAGCTATAGCAACCAGTTCTGGCAGCATATCATAAATGATTGCAACCGATACAAGAGGAGATATCTCAGAATAGGTAGGACACTGTTAGTGGACATATTTTGCAAAGTGACTTGTTTTTGCAAGATCTTTTACATAAAACACAATTCTTGTAGTGATTTAAACAGTATTATCGCAGTTTTGAAGCTATAAAAAGTGGGTTATTTAAGAGACTTCAAGCATTCCCCAAGATTACTAGCAAGGACAATCGTAAGCTTCAGGATCTGAGTAACCTACTAAAGGAATTAGAATGAACTACAATGGACCCACATCTGTCAGGACTGAGTGATCGTGAGACTACTTATGGAGTTAATCCAGTGGATGTCCAAACTACCACATGGTATGCAAGAAAAATGGGCAGACCAAGGCTCTAAATAGAAAAGTGAACACAATTAGCGACATGTATGTATTTTTGTCGCCCAGATGACAATTTTTGTTCGCGCATTAGTAGTGTAGAATGCGCCTGAATCTATGAACCTGTTCTACTGCAGGTCATAAATCAGGCGCATTCTAGCTCCAAAAAGAAAATTCAGGCTCAGGTAAACCACCTTTAAATTGATCTACCTGTTGTAGCAGTAATGCACCTGTATTTGCCATACTAAAGACATAAATGTGTAGAATTGTATGGTTGTAGTGCAACACGCCCCCAGAACGCTCCCGCATCTTAAGCGCATTACAAAGTGCTGTGTGCTAAGTTTTATCACCTAAATATGGAGTGCGCCTGCTCATACATCAAGCGCACAGGGCTACACCAGTTTTTGGGCTGGAAAGACACCAGATAACTGGCACAGCCCCATATATACATGTCGCCCAATGTGTCTATTTCCCCTTTTTCCTATTTTTCAGATTCATCAGTGACCGAGCTCGGAAGAAAAATGACCTTAGCTTTGACTTCACAGAATCTACTCTTTCAGCTTCATCAGCATTCCCCAGGTATGATAACACAACAATCAAATGTAAAGACTTTAGGGGAACTGTATCTGTTAGAAAGGCAAATGTCCCACTTACAGTATCGTCCACCACTAGGCAGGAAGCTTCTATTTTTAAAGGAAGAGACCCTAACTACATGTGCCCTATTCATAAAAGGCCTCATCCTCTAAAAGAAGGTAGTGGGCACAAGGTAGAGACTTTGCAAAAACTCAGAGATACTCTCAAGGAGCTTGGAGTGTGTTGCGCTTCTTCAGTCCACATTGCAAAACACTGTAAGGCTTTCATCACGTGTGCCGAATGCAATAGTGAGAGACATGTTACAGCTATGCATCCCGCTTCCTCTCCTAACAACTCACAACCTCAAGCAGCATCTAACGTCATTGCAATGCACCTGCTCAAGATTCAGTGACAACCACTTTCTCCTCTCCCTTCATGGAAATATGTGACAGAATGAATGGTCTAAAATGTTGTTGCAAAGTTTGCTTGTTTAAGGTCTACCTAGAAGGTCAATCTGAAAAGGCCACCAAAATGTATGCTATTATAGACTAACTAAACAGCAGGTCTAGCAAAGCTTAAATACTTTGAAATCTTTGATAGAAAAAAGGTGAAGCAGTACCACATACCCCTAACATGTGTTCTGATCATGTAGAGTCTTTTGGCAAAAAAGCCACTGGGTATGTTGTCCCGTCACTTAAAGGGAACCACCACATACCCTTACCATTGTTAATTGATTGAATTGACCAGATACTTAACGAAAGATAAGAAGTACCTACACCAGAAGCTGCATATCATCATCCCTACTTGAGGCATCTATCTAAGGAAATTCCTCCAATGGACATGAATGCTGATATTCACACTTCACTTCTCTGTGCAGTTACAGGGGCAAAACTGACCAAAAAATGAAGTTGGAATGCAGCCTGACAAGGAAATGTCAGCGCCAACTGGAAAGAACCGAGCTGAGGGCCAAGATCCTACAATAGCATCAAAGAACGCATTCCTTTTACACCGACATCAGATGATTCCACAGATTCTGACAGAACCTGTTCTGTTAAACACTGAGAAATGTAGAGCCCCCCTGAAAGAGTGGAGACGGTGCTGGCAGAAATTTTGCGTTGACGTCACTGATCATTTTGCCCTTCCTTTTCATCCGTTAGTGTCCGCTTTCAATAATCAATAATCCATCAGTATTGCTAAAGCCAAAAACAAACAGGAGTTGATCCAAAACAGAGATGACCAGTAAATGGGATATTTGCCTGTCTTCTGTGTTCTCTATCCACTCCTGCTTTTGGCTAGAAAATCCTGATCCTTCCCATTCCTTCTGACAGATTAAAAGGAGTGGAAAACCAAAAATAGTGGCAATGTCATAGTGATGGAGGGTAAAAACAGCATTAGGAAACCATAGGCTGTTCGCGTGAGAGAGTGGTCATTTGGCAGCAGCATGAGTAGGCCACAGAGTGGCACAATCACAGAGTGTGGAGGTGGCAACAACATCATTAGGCCCCAGAGTGGCAAATGACAGGTTGTGAAGGTGACAACAACATCAGTAGGGCACAGAGTGGCAAATGACAGATTGAGAAGGTTGCAGCAACATCAGTAGGGCACAGAGTGGCACAATCTCACAGTGTGGAAGTGGCGGGAGCAGCAGCATGAGGTTGGAGAGCGGCACAATGACAAATTCTGGGGGTGGCAGCAATATGAGTAGGCCACAGATTGGCACAATGACACAGTGTGGAGGTGGCGGCAGCATCAGAAGTCTAGTGAAGAGTGGGAGGTGGGTGGCAATACCAGTCCCTGGTAAAGATGGTGGGTGGTAAATGGAACAGCTAGAGAAGTTGTTGTGGCATCAGGCAAGGTGGCAGCATCAGAATAGTAGCTAAAGACAGGTAGCCAGAAGAATCCAAAATTTCATTTCTCAAAGTTTTGGTTTTGAAGTGTCATGGCGGGATCTTATTGATGTAAAAGGGCATTGATGTGTGGAAATCCTGGCCGATCCACGCCTGATTCATCTTGACAAAGGTGAGTCTCCCCACATTTCTGGTGGACAAGCGAGTTCTCCTTGGGGTAACTATGGCCCCCACTGCATTGAACACCCGTTCTAATGCCAAACTACTGGTCAGGCAGGACAGCTTATCCATGAATGAGACAGAGGCGGGTTGAGGACAGGTGAGGGCCCCTGACCTGCTCCAACTAAGGGTTGTGTCTGACAAACTCACAGACTCTTAACTGGAGTTGTCAGATGTCATCTGTGAGGAAGTGGATGATCTAGTCAACCAATCAATAACTGTTGGCTTGGGAATCAACACACGGCTGCTAGATGACAACGGTAGCTCTGGCCTCACCAAGTCACCCCTGCTGCGACGTCCCTTAATGGCTTTTGTCCTGTGCCTGCTCCAGGAACATTTGTGCCACTGCCACTCTCGTGTGAAGGGCCTGACACCTCTCTGTCTGACATACTGTTTGAGCAAAAAATTTACAATAAAATAGACTCTGTTTAATTAAGATGGTCCTGTCCTAGTTAGTGGTACTACAGTCCTTCCCTTTTCAAGTGGTGGATTCTGTACTGTTCAGATAACTGATGGCCTGTGCCGAGGTGGAGAGTCCCACGCCACCATATGTTGTCAAAAAAGAATGTACCAGCCCTGCACAAATATGTAGAAGAGAAGGTGGGCCAGTCTTTGAGCCTGTCGGTCAAACTATATATAGTTTTGATGCAATATTTTATGATTTTGTGTTTGGATTATTTATGCTTTGTAAGTTACATTGGTGGATGATTCTTTTTAACGTTTTTGTACTGGAGTTATCTTTCTCTTGTACTATCTAGTCTCTTTCAAGACTTGTAAGTTTGTCTTCCAGAGAATAAAAATTTTTAATGAACACTGGATAAAGGTGTAAATGCCGGTATTAATGAAGACTATTGCATACCTGCTAAGTATTCATGACTTTTCAATTGAACCCCATTGTTTTTGATTCCAGGTCCTGCCCATCTGCTTGGGCATTGCAATGAGAAGCCTTGTGCCCTCACTTATGCCAACCTGTTCCAAACCTGGGGATTGTGGGTTCTTTGATCTTCTGACAGCTTTATGTTCAATATATTAATTAGTTTATGGTAGAACTTTTGATTCTAGTCGTAGAAACAGCTTAGGAACTGTTTTGGTAGGCCCCTGTGCTACCCTACAGAAATAACCAGATGGAATTCAGGCACATATGGAGCAGAAATACACACACCCTGTATTTGACTCTTAATTACCCCACAAACAAGAGGATAAATTAACTGTTGGGTATAAAATACCCTACAAAATGAATGAGATGGAATTCAATCGTGTATGGGACAGAAATACACACACCCTAGATTTTAGGGAGAATACCCCACTAATTAAAAAAAAAAAAACGCTGGTCCAGGAACAGGTGTGTATAAAACACATCATGCAATGCACCTTTATTAATGAACACACAGGTTATACCTTCGCTGCAGGTCCCCACCTGCTATTCAATATGCCTTTAATATTACTGCTAATGGTATATATACAACGGTATGCTTCCATAATAAAATGTATAAATTTTATTCAAATCTTACATAAAAATTTTAATGTCCAGTGTAAACAGGTTCCACACTTCATTTTCTATTATTATATTAAACATTTTCATTCACCTGGTGGTTCATTGGAGTATCTCCTTTACTTTGCGTAGTCGCATTTGGGAGATTCCGTCCGATCAGCGTCCGTGCTGTGTGAGCCTTCCTCAACCCTCAACCTCTCAAAACAGCGCTAGTCTCGCGACGTTTCGAGAGCTATCACGCCCTCTTTGTCAAGCATTAGAGGTAACCATAGGATACATCACTTATATATGATTCCTGTGTGTCTCAATGTACATTCATTATCTTAAAAACAATGATAATAAAAACAAGCGGTATGCATCAATATGACGGCCATGTGATATATTCATCTTTTATTCATTATATGCCGTATCTTATTGTAGCATACTTTGGTTACTTCGCATAGCAGCTGATTTGTTCAGAACTAGAATTCAGGTATAGACGTTCCAATTGCACTCTTCATTTAGGCCATTAGGTGTCAGTGTTTGCATTTTGTGGATCCAAAATACTTCTCTTTGTAACAATTTATTTTTTAAAATATGTGCATCGCTTGTTTCTACTTTTTCTAGAATACACCATTTTAGATCCCACACATTGTATCCAGATTCATAAAAATGTCTGGCCACCAATGTTTCACCAAATTTTTTATTTTCTACGTCTTTTTCTTTATTACCTGTTTTTTCCATTCTAGTTCTGAACAATTTTATCTGTGATCTGTGTTCATTAATTCTCACTCTTGCTGGTCTGGATGTTTGGCCAATATATGCTTTCCCGCAAGGGCATTTTAGCATATATATGACATTGCTGGAATTGCACGTGAATTTTTTTTTTTTATAAATATAGGATACCCTTTCATTGGATGCGATATTCTATCACCTTTTATTATTTGATTACAATTTTGGCACGCAAGACATCCATATGTACCTTTCCTTTGTATTCCTATTAATGTTTGTTTCTTCTTTGGTTTCTGTTGTAAATCTGACCTGATGAGGACATTACCTACACTTTTCCCACTCTGGTATATAAATCTAGGGGGATCAACAAATAGATGACCATATTTTGGATCTACCTGTAGTACATGCCACGATTTTAAAATACTTTTTTCAATTATTTCTGCATGGTGATCATAGGTGGTAATATAGTTAATCCTCTGATCTTTTTGTCTATTTTTGTGTTTATGTGCTTCCTCCTAGTTAATTTTCCTATTTCATCCCCTATTTTTCTTAGTACCGTCTCAATCGGTACCTCTATATCAACGAATTTTTGTATTAGTTTCTGTTTATTCCTCTAGTAGTCCTCATCTAATGTACAGATTCGCCTAATCCTTAAAAATTGCCCCTTAGGGATTCCTTTTTTCAAATTTGGAGCATGTTGGCTTTTTGCATGCAAGAGATTGTTCCTCTCCATTTCTTTTACGTGCAAGTTGGTCTTCAATTTTTTATTTTCTATATTAATATTGACATCTAGGTAGTCAATGGATTTTTGGTCAATATTGCTTGTAAATTTTATTAGGGGATGCACCGTATTTATGAATTCCACAAAAAGATTTAACTCTTCTAATGTGCCCGTCCACAATAATAGCACATCATCCACAAATCTTAACCACATTTTTATGTGTTTTTCCCAGCGACTAAATATTATGGATTTAGTTTCCAAGTTTGCCATAAATATGTTGGCTATACTAGGAGCTGCTGGAGAACCCATTGCAACTCCTTGTCGCTGTATATAAAATTCATTACCAAATTTGAAATAATTTTTTGTAAGGATGATGTCTAGTAATGTTAGTAAGAAAACAATCATTTGGTTGGATAATTTGGGATTTTTTATAAGTTCTTCTCTAATTATGTTTATGCCTTCCTCTTTAGGGATGTTTGTATAGAGGTTTTTGACATCTAGGGTACATATGTATGTTATATCCTGTATATCCACTTGTTCTAATCTCTGTAATAGGTCGCTGGTATCTCTCAGGCATCTAGGGAGAGTTTTGACTATGGGTTGCAGGAAGTTATCAATATATATTGCAAGAGGATATAGTATAGATGATACCCCCGACACTATTGGTCTGCCTGGTGGTCTTTTTACATCCTTGTGGATCTTTGGAACCATATATAATATTGGTATCCTGGGTGTGTCTATCGTGAGCATTTTATATAGTTTTTCATCAATAATTCCTGATCTTACTATTTCCATTAGATATTCATCTACTTCTTTTTTAATAGTTTCTGTTGGATCTTTCGTGAGCTGTTCATATACTAATTCATCTGCTAGTTGGGACTTTGCTTCCTCTATGTATTGGTTGCGATCCATAATCCTAATAAAATTTACAAGCAGTATTGACCAAAAATCCATTGACTACCTAGATGTCAATATTAATATAGAAAATAAAAAATTGAAGACCAACTTGCATGTAAAAGAAATGGAGAGGAACAATCTCTTGCATGCAAAAAGCCAACATGCTCCAAATTTGATAATAGGAATCCCTAAGGGGCAATTTTTAAGGATTAGGCGAATCTGTACATTAGATGAGGACTACCAGAGGAATAAACAGAAACTAATACAAAAATTCGTTGATAGAGGGTACGATGAGACGGTACTAAGAAAAATAGGGGATGAAATAGGAAAATTAACTAGGGAGGAAGCACGTAAACACAAAAACAGACAAAAAGATCAGAGGATTAACTATATTACCACCTATGATCACCATGCAGAAATAATTTAAAAAAAGTATTCTAAAATCGTGGCATGTACTACAGGTAGATCCAAAATATGGTCATCTATTTGTTGATCCCCCTAAATTTATGTACCAGAGAGGGAAAAGTGTAGGTAATATCCTCATTAGGTCAGA
The DNA here is from genome assembly GCA_025379985.1 of Phyllomedusa bahiana. NCBI lineage: Eukaryota > Metazoa > Chordata > Amphibia > Anura > Hylidae > Phyllomedusa > Phyllomedusa bahiana. The sequence goes on from JAODAL010042745.1 coordinate 27,351, forward strand.
TGTACAACAGAAACCAAAGAAGAAACAAACATTAATAGGAACACAAAGGAAAGGTACATATGGATGTCTTGCGTGCCAAAATTGTAATCAAATAATAAAAGGTGAAAGAATATCGCATCCAATGAAAGGGTAACCTATATTTAAAAAAAAAAAAATTCACGTGCAATTCCAGCAATGTCATATATATGCTAAAATGCCCTTGCGGGAAAGCATATATTGGCCAAACATACAGACCAGCAAGAGTGAGAATTAATGAACATAGATCACAGATAAAATTGTTCATAACTAGAATGGAAAAAACAGGTAATAAAGAAAAAGACGTAGAAAATAAAAAATTTGGTGAAACATCGGTGGCCAGACATTTTTATGAATCTGGACACAATGTATGGGATCTAAAATGGTGTATTCTAGAAAAAGTAGAAACAAGTGATACACATATTTTAAAAAATAAATTGTTACAAAGAGAAGTATTTTGGATCCACAAAATGCAAACACTGACACCTAATGGCCTAAATGAAGAGTGCAATTGGAACGTCTATACCTGAATTCTAGTTCTGAACAAATCAGCTGCTATGCGAAGTAACCAAAAGTATGCTACAATAGGATACGGCATATAATCAATAAAAGATGAATATGTTATATGGCCGTCATACTGACGCATACCGCTTGTTTTTATTATTATTGTTTTTAAGATAATGAATGTACATTGAGACACACAGGAATCATATATAAGTGATGTATCCTATGGTTACCTCTATGCTTGACAAAGAGGGCGTGTAGCTCTCGAAACGTCGCGAGACGTAGCGCTGTTTGAGAGGTGAGGTGTTGAGGAAGGCTCACACAGCACGGACGCTGGATGCAACAAGTCCACTCCGGACGGAATCTCCCATGTGACTATGCAAAGTAAAGGAGATAATCCAATGAACCACCAGGTGAATGATAAATGATAATATAATATATAGAAAGTGAAGTGTGGAACCTGTTTACACTGGACATTTAAATTTTTATGTAAGATTTGAATAAAATGTATACGTTTTATTACGGAAGCATAACGTTGTATATATACCATTAGCACTAATATTGGAGGTTTAAAAAACACACACTTGTGAAGGTCTTTCACCCCAGTAGCTCAAAAAACGGGTTTATTTTGCACAGAGTGCAATATAATGTTGCAGCAGATAGATGCTTGTGGCAGGAGAAACATTGACAAGTATAAGAATTTAACATGGCATCCGTATTTATAGGGCTGTGACGTCACAGAAGCCCTCTGGTTGCTGATTGGCTTCATGTCTGCACATGTCATTGAGGGCGTTCCTTTCTTCTTCCCATAGTTCTCTGCCCTATGTCACGCCATGTGCTCAAGGCCATTTTAGAAAAAAAGACGATTCGTTCCTGCGAAGTACCATAAACTTTGCCTCTGTGCAGAATCTAACTTCCTGAAATTCTAAATGAATTTTGTTAGAATCAATTCTCCCATCTCTAGCCGTAACCCATCTCAAGTGAATGCCTTCAAAACAACTCAAATACAGAAAGTCCAATCCTCTAATATATAATTTTAACCCCTTACTGACATTTAACAGACCCATACGTCATGGTCGGGAAAGGGTTCCCACCAATTGACGTATGGATACGTCATGGAGAGCTTGCGAGCTCAGAAGCAAGATCGCGGCATGGGACCAGCGGTATATTACCACTGGCATTATGCTGCATCACCCATAGCTGGAGTGCGCTCCGGGTGCGGGTGATTAACCCTTAACTATCGCAATCATGATAGCTAAGGTACAGACAGCAGGAGTGAGCTCCTCCTGTCTGTAGCTGGCGCAGCATGCGGCGCCTAACACTGCTACTGGTCTCCTACCTGACAGCTTGGATATTTTAGTAAAGCATCCGGGCTGTCTGTTATATCACCATGCCCGAGTTAAAGTCGCCATGGAGACCACTATACAGCAGCAATGCTATTTACTGATCTCCTGTTGTATCAGTGATCTAAAGATCACTGATACAAATCCCATATGGGGAAAAGTAAAAAAAAAAATTGAAAAAGTAAAAAAAAGTAAAAGGAAAGCACAAACGCGAAAAATAAAATAAAAACCCATACATCACCCTTTTCCCCTTAACAAATAAAGTACACATATTTGGTATTGCCGCATGCGTAATGCCCTGTTCTATAAATCTTTCATGTTATTTAACTTGCATGGTGAACGTTGTAAAAAAAAAATTCACAGAATTGCAAAATGATACAATTAAAAAGATCAAATCATCCCACAAAAATACAAGCTGCTATACAGCTCCAAAAACAGAAAAATAAAAATGACCGAAAAAACACAATTTTTTCTAAACGTATTTCTATTGTATAAAAGTAGTAAAACATAAGCTAGATAAAATTTATATCATTGCAATTGTACCGGCCCGCATATTAAAGTTGCCATGTCCTTTATCCCACATGGCGAATGCTGTAAAAATAGAGGCCAAAAAACAATGGTGAAAATCTGCAAAGAAAGTGAAATTTTGAAATTTCACCTCCACTTTAATATCTGTAAAATACCTAAAGGGGTAACAAACTTCAAAAATGCTGTTTTGAATACTTTAAGGGGTGTAGTTTCTTAGATTGAGTCATTTATGAGGGTATCTAACATACAAGCCCCTCAAAGACATGTCAGAACTGGACTGGTCCCCAAAAAAATCTATTTTGCTAATTTTCTTGAAAATGTGAGTTTCTAAATTTCTAAGCCTCCTAATGTAAAAAAAAAAAAGACCTTTAAAAAAATATGCCAACTTACAGTACACATATGGTAGATGCTAGTTATATACTATTTTGAGTGGAATAACTATCTGTCTTACATGCAGAAAATTTTGAACTTTGAAAATGGCAAGTTTTTCCAAATTTTCACGATATTGTATGGACCGAAAATTCTTACTTACTTAAAGCACACTGTGTCAAGAGAAAGCAGTCTCTGAATCACAGAGATAGGTAAAAGTGTCAAAAAGTTATTCTCACATAAAGTAAAACATATCAGATTTTAAAAAAATGAGGCTCTGTCAGGAAGGTCATAACTGGCTGCGGCATTAAGGGGTTAATAGTGTCCTAAAAAAGTTTTCAATTATAGTCAAACAAAAACACAATCATCAGTAACACCTCTCCCACATATACCATTGTAGAGGGGTGGGCACAAAGGGAACTGGTATGTGTACACTTACTGCATCGTAAAATACTCAGCCCTCTTCTGGCCCTTAAAGGGGTATTCCCGCTACAAAGATCGTATCTCAGATTAAAGAGACAGTAAAAATAAGCACTTTTGTAATTGGGTTGCATTACCTAAGTCACTTGGTATAGTAGAGATGAACTTTTCTGTGCATCTGTTTATGCTGCTAGTTGGGACACGCCCCCTTTTCTGTTATTGGCTAGCCTAGACACGCCCCCGGATGGATTCTGCCCCCTGGACATGCCCCCTGCACTGTGATTGGCTGACTGACATTTCATTCAGCCTGTTGGGATACGTCCCCAGACAGGAAACGCCCCGGACACGGCCCCTGCACTGTGATTGGCTGCCTGAACACTCTATGTTTACTTCCCATTGAGCTGTAAAAATCGAAAGTAAAACCAGCTATGTGAGAGGGCTGCTGGCTGCATACTCATCTCCCAGCTCTAAGGTAAATGATCTGACTAATTACTGACTGTTTAACTCATAGATCCATTCATATAACACCGTCTTATGTCCTGTGTTCCCTCCGTATAACACAGTCACACAGTACCCTGCCTGATAACAGAGGAGGCAAAGGAGGGGGGGGGGGGGCAGTGTGCATTCCACACGTGTTTCATCAGTTCAGGCTGTTTGTATAACTGGTTATAGCACAGCAAGGAACTTGTGGAGCCTGAAGCTGAAGACACAAGAGAACACTGCAGGAGGCTGCAGATCTGTTCTGTCCAGACAACCTTCCCCTTCCACTGCAAATACAGAATGATGATGTTACAGCTCTTCAGTGAGGAGAGACACCCCTGCTGAGAGGAGAGACATACCTGCTGAGAGGAGAGACTCGCCCTTGGATTTCAAATTCAATCTCATAGAATTAGCTGAAGAGCACGAACACACCAAACGATAAAACCCCTTTAATGAACACTACATCCTGTAAAGGGCGGGGTCTCCATTAAAAACTTATTTGCTCATAATGGTAACACAGCTCAATTTCAGCCATACTTTCATCATTTTGAGATAAAGAAAAGGTTCTCTGACCTTATACAGGCACTGGACATCATTCCTGCCCCTTATGATGACTTAGGAACATCAGTGCTGTATACAATACAACATGACAACAAATTAGCCTTGTAGATAGAAGACAAAAAGTGTAATAAAATAACAGACATTGGATTCTTTAAAGATGAATCTAACCATTGGTTTGCACCTTTACCCTTTCGAACTGTAAAAACCAGGCTTCCAAACAACCAACAAGAGGCATTATCCAGATCTCTTTACAACCTATATTAAGAAACAAGCCTGAAAAGAAAATTCACCTTTTAGCCTTCATGGATAGAATATTTCTTAATTACCATGCAGAGCCAGCTCCACCTTTGCAAGAACATGAACAGTTCTGGTATTTTGGAGGAAATCATCCATGAAAACCTAACCAGATCAGTGTGGTATTTAACTTATGTGCCAATCATTGTGGCATATCTCTGAATAATGTTCTACTCGCCGAACCAAACCTGATCAACAATCTGGTAGGAGTGCTTATTAGATTCATAACTGTGCCAGTTGCCATAACCTTTTTACTATTTTCATAGTTTTTAAGGGCCCGAAAAAAAAGACAAGAGTCACCCCGGTCACCCTTTTTTTGCAAAAGGTTGATAGGGAAGGAAAAAACCCCCCATGGGGTAAAAGCCAATTGTCCTCATTTTAGAGAAAAAATTTCTTCCGACCCCCAATTTGGCAATCAAAATTTAAAATCCCTGGATCAATGCCCCTACTGCAGAATCTGTACTAAAAACTTGTTATATTATTACGCCCGAATGCATCCAAACCCTTTTTGAATTTGTTTTTGAATTCCCCATGACAATTTCCTTGGCGAGCTTTCCCACAGTCTCACTGTCAACAAAAAAGAACCCTTTCTTATTATGAAAATTTTCTTTCCTAAAAGGTAGGGACCCCCCTTGTTTGGATACAGTCCTGGAAAAAAAAAATTTTGAGAAGATCTCTTTTTTGCCCTTAAATTTTAAAAACATAGTTATTATGTCCCCCCAAACCGTCTTTTCTCTAACCGGGATCCTAAAAATGCCCCCCTCCACTTTTGGGGAAACACAACTCCCATCATGCATTTTTATTATCATAAAAGGGGGATGATGGGAGTTGTAGTTTCCAACAGTGGAGGGCGCTTTGGGGTTCCCGCTTAAAAACTAAATAACCCTAATTTGCTAATTTTTTGGCTTTCAGTCCTTTTTTTATTTTGTTCCCCACCTTTGTACCAAAACTTACACTTTTTTTCCCCTGTGGGGTTTAGACATGATTTTATATTTGGGAGAATAATTTTTTCTCTTCAGTGCAATTGCCCCTTTTAAATACACCCCATAATCCTATTTGCCTGGCGCTGCGCCTACCGGGCCCTTTTTAGTTTAGTTTCTGTCCCCCAGGATTCCCAAGTCCTTCTCCATGTTATTTTACCCAGTGTTTTTCCATTCAATATGTTTTTTTTCCTTTAAAATATGTAATATGTAATGGTTTTTTCCCTTTCCCCATAGCATAACCTTGCATTATCTGTGTTAAACCTCATCTGCCATTTCTTGCCCCCGGCCCCCAATTACAGATCCCCCTTTTTAATAATGTGTTGAGGGATTTTTTTCGACAAAGTTAAACGGCAAGGTTTTTATGGTGATCGAAATTTCCAGATATGCGTAATTAAGGTTAAAATCGTGTATCTATTAAGATCGCGCCTTTTTCGGCGCTTCCTTAATTTTGGCGGCCCGCAAATCAGATTTAAAAAAATAGAGCAGGGTGAGATGTGTGTGCAACGTCTGACTGGGGTGTGTATGGTTGCGATTGGCTGGAAAAATCACATGACCTCGTTTTTAATAGAACAGGTTTCCCGTTTAGCCCCAGTGTCCTCTGGTCTATAGGGATAGGACCCGGCTCTGCCTGTGGCCCAAAAAGCTCAGCGAAATTAGTCTTTTCTGCACGGAAACCTTACTATTAGATGTGATTTCCCTTCCAAAATTGTTGATTGAGATTTTTAAGTTTTAGTAGTTAGCTAGAGAATCTTTTAAAAGCATCTACCGCTGTAAATTCATGGCGGTGGGAGGGGGGGGGGGGGGGCCCGGGGCGAACACGACAAGCCCATCTTAAAGAAACATGGTAAAATTCACCAAGATTAGTGTGCATTGTAGTGGAATATCTTTATTTTTAAAAGTTTGCTATTGAAATATTTCTGGATATTGGGCGTGAAATTAATTGGGGTAAACATAATTTTTAGTAATGCAGGCCTTTGTTAGCTGCAAAAATCCCCTTTTATTAAATTTTTACATTTCAGATAGGTGTTCAATTTTTTTTTCCCCCCACACCTGGCTGTTGAATATCCACCCTTTCCTTTAAAATTCAATCCAGCAATCTTGTAGTCAAAAGGTTGTTTGTTGCCAAAAAAACGTGTTGTGAAAACATCCAGTTACGTGTTTTTTTCTTTTGTGCACCCGCACTGTTCATTGACCAGCATTACAAAATCTTTTAAAAAGCAATTTTTATATTCCCACAGGGGAAATTTAAAGGTGCAAAAAAAAACCCCTTTATTATATAAAATAACGTTAGTGTTTTTTACTTTTGCCCCCAGCATTGTTTATTGACCACATCTACATAATCTTAAAACAGCAATTCTATATTCCCAAAGGTGAATTGAAAGGTGCAAAAAAACCGTTTTTTATATCAAAAATACAGTTACGTGTTTTTTGACTATGCGCACCCCGCCTGTTATTGACGCGCATTACTAATTTTTAAAACAGCAAATCTATTTCACCCCAGGGGAAAAGAAAGGGAAAAAAATACCGTTTATTATACAAAACATAACAGTTACGTGTTTTTTTTCTTTTTCACACCCCGCCGTTCATTGACCAGCATCTACGTAAATTTTAAAACAGCAATTCTATATTCACCACAGGTGAATTGAAAGGTGCCC
>JAODAL010042746.1:0-34502 GCA_025379985.1 Phyllomedusa bahiana
CTTCTTCGACCCTAAGAAATCCTTGGGGGTTCAAAAAAAAAGGGGATTTCTCTGAGATTGATCTGCATCCTGTACACCACAGGATGCAGAAAAGGACAATGTATTTGACCCCACTGATCCTTCTCCTGTTTTGGCATCTCTGAGGATTTCTGATCTTGTACTGTTTGAGTAGAAGTTTTTTTTGTGTGTTTTCTTATTTGTCCAACCTCTGTTTTTTCTCTGACCGTCCTCCAACAGTTTTTTTTTACCCTGGTATAACTATTAATAGAACCTGTGGAGGATTCTTCTACAGCCTAATCTCTGAATCTGACAAATCTGAATATAGTTTTACGTTTGTAGTAAATCTAATATTTTTCCAAATATAAACCTGATTGTTATCAAAATCTTTTCGATCCTCAGATATTTGTTATGTTTCCTTTCTTTAATTTTTTTCTACTCAGAGATTCTATATTTCGTTGCAATTTTTGTTCTAATTCGGGGAAAATCTGGATGTGCCCAAATTTATTAATCTCCCACTATCTCCTGATTTAGTTGTTCATTAATTTATTGAATGAATTCTTTCATATTCTGACAGGTATTTCATCAATTTCAGAGAAAATTCAGTTAGCAGTTTTTCCCAACCTTTGATAAAAAAGGGTCCTCTAAATGAGTATTTGGCCCTCAAACTAATCCGAAATCCTCTATACACAATTTTGTTGTTGTATATAGTCTCTAAACTGGCTACTTCCCAGCCTGCCCAATTTGATGTTTGTAAGTTTTATTTAATTTCTGAAAGGCTATATGGATGTTCGTTTCATTCAATGAAATTGGTTGATTAGAGAATACTACATTAGCTTCCTGTGAAAAAATGTCCAAATTAATTTTCTGACTCAAAAAAACTGCCATTACCTAGATTCCCCACTTGAACATTCCTGTTCACCAAACTTGTCACATAATCTCCAAAAAATTGGGAATCTCGCAAGAGAACAGAGAGTGACTTTTTATCACTATATTTACTATGTTGCCATAGGCAAACTTAAACTCTACATTCTCCTATCTGTTAAACACTAAAACAAACTTTTTATTAATTAACTTTTAAACCCTCTATACACACTTTTTTAAAACCTGATTTCTAACCTCAACATTTAACCCTTTTTGCTTCTGAAAGAAGGAATAACTCCTTTTCTATTACCAAGTCTGGTGGAGCACCACCTGTTAATAGGAGAGCCTTATATCTATAGCAAATTACTAGCTCCAGTAAGGGATCCCAAGCCTACTCTAATATACATATTTATTTTAATAAAGCTGCAGGCTTAGACCACATGTGATCAGACCTCTAAGCCCTGATGAAGCCAACTTAGCTGGCGAAACATGTCGGGAAGGTCAGGCATGATGTTTTAAATTGTGATTTCTCACCTCATCTACAAGTGTCACCTGCTGCGGGGGTTTGTCACAAGGGGGCCTTATTTGTTCGTTCCATGAGATTGGGGAAACGACTGCCCAAGTATAGGCTTGGGATCCCTTCCCTGGAGCTAGTAATTTGCTATAGATATAAGGCTCTCCTATTAATAGGTGGTGCTCCACCGAGACTTGGTAATAGAAAAGGAGTTATTCCTTCTTTCAGAAGCCAAAAGGGTGAAGTGTTGAGGGTAGAAATCAGGTTTTAAATAGTGTGTATAGAGGTTACGAGTTATATATAATAAAAGTTACGTTTTAGTGTTTAACAGATAGAGAACTGATAGAGTTTAAGTTTGCCTATGGCAAAATAGTAAATATAGTGATAAAAATAGGGACTGTCCCACGAAGAGAAGGATACATGGGAGATATGCATATACCAATGTCAGTAGGCGACAAGTATTTGAAAGAAAGCATATTTACTGACTGGCTGGATGGCTATGCTCACTGTGCATGGGCTCTCCACATCCTCATAGTATACATGAATATATACAGTATATAAATGAACTATTTCTAGCATTATGACCATACAAAAACTGCCTCTTATGTCCACTTAGTACAGTGGTCATATTGATTACTATATGCACTTCTGTCAAGTATAAATTGGTTGAATACAACCCTTCTAATAGTGACAGGGGACCAATGTCAGCCTTGGGTGACAAGAAACACCGCTGTTCAACACCAAGCCCCATCAATAGTATTGGAGAGACACTTTTTAGACATCTTTATTTCGGATCAGGAAAAAAAACGGTATAAAAAGAGACAGACACTACAGGTAAACAATACACTTTTTCAAATAAATTCTCCCCAACAATGGTCCGATTCAGTCTAACGAGTCCAATGTAGTCCAAAGGAGGTAACCTGTAGAAAAATACTGTACTAAACTCCATTCCATGCACCCCTAAAGGTCATGGCTGTAGCTAATCTTCTGGGAATGCAGGGGACAGATTTCTGGCTGCACAATATGATCCTCAGGAGTACAGGCCATAGCCTCATCACAATCTTCAAGGGGTTGGTTTTCTGTTTCCCCCCAGAACATTGTCTATGTAAGCCGTGCCCTAAACCACCTCTCCCAACCCTCCTCCACCATTTTGTTATGTGGCCTCGTGCCAACACAAAATACAACCCCCACCTCAGTGCTTTTCAGTTCTGAAAGTGGATTCACTCTGGGCAGAAATGATGACTACCAACAATGCTGGAGTCATCAAGAAGAGCGCAATGCATCAGCCACAGACGAGCCTTTGGTGGTGGTGGTGTTACAGTGTGGGCAGAACTGCCCTACACTTTGTGAATGGTACAGTGAGAAGCCTCTATTACTTGAATAACATTATTAATCCAGTCATTGTGCCTCTGCATGAACAACACAGGGCCAAGTTCATCTTCATGGACGACAATGCTCCTACTCATTGAGGTTACATCATTAGGGAATGGCTATTGGAGACTAGGGTACCTCAAATGGAGTGGCCTGCACTTCTCCAGACCTGAACCCCTTAGAAAACCTGTTGGATCAGCTAAGTCACTGGGTAGAGGCTTGTAGCTCTGTACCCCTGAACCTCAATGACCTGAGAGGCGTCATTCAAAAAGTGTGGGATACCATGCCTCAGGAGTCAAAAACTCAATTTGTGAGCATCGTGAGACATCATTGTCCAGCTGTAATTGATGCTCAAGGCCACATGACATGTTATTGAGACACTGACTTTTTTTATGGTGTATATCCTCCACTATTGTTGGCTTTTGTCTCATTAAATTGTTTGAGATGGGAAAACCAACATTACATGCTACAACTTAAATGGCCTTAGGATAAAATATCCCTGTAGTGTGAAATTAACGTTTTCCATAGATTTGAACTATAAGTCAAATAGCCCTAACTTTTTGTGAGTAGTGAATACTTATGGATACTCAGATGAGCTCTTTTAGCAGCCACTGATAGTTTAATTGCCATAGCAAATAAAGCTAGCCACAGATGGCATCTTCCACGGCCTGTAGCTATATGGATAGGTAATGAGTGATTGAGACACTAGTTGAAAGCTTTAAATATGCAGTAGTCAAATCATAAAGGAATCTAAGACAACAGACAATTTAGGGGAAGACACCAAACTTCTCTGAAATCACACAGAAAATTGGCCACAGTAACTGTCTCCAAGTCGAATGCTTTTCCCTGTTTTCAGCGTGAACAATGTTAAGATTACATCTAATGTCTAGAGCTTGACAAGTTAAAGGGGTTTTCTCACCTCACTCTGCTTCATAAGGCTGTGGGTGGTTTTATAGCAGTGATTATCATATTAGCTCCTCTGTAACTAGCTTGGACATTATAAAGACATAAGTACAGGAGATTTAATCTTCAGCTACAAGTGCTCCGAGTAGTGAAAACAATTGCTTATCTGTAAACAAAAGCTGATCTGCTCAGAAATAAAGGGGGACAAGTATGAAAACTGTCTTAGTCTAGAACTTTCTTTGTTGCCCATAGCAAACAATCAGAGTGCCCGTTTCATTCTTTCAGAGCACTAGATGAAATGTAAGGGGAACTCTGATTGGTTGCTATGGGCAACAAAGAAAGTCTTAGACCAAGACAGTTTTCATACATGTGGCCCAAAGTGTCGGCACCAAAGTGAGCTCCAATCATGGTGACATCATTCACTTCTCTCGGTCTAACCAGGAATGGAAGGTAACCTATAAACACGTGTGAGCAGATAAAATCTCTCATATCTCATAACCAGGGAAAAATCAAAAGACCAATATGTTTAGAAAATATCTTCAATTACCTGTCCCTAAATGTTGAAAGCTGATCTTTGTAGTGAGAAAAATGCTGAGCTACTTAAAAAGGAAAAATTTTAAGCAGAGAAATGGGTCAACAGTTGGTTTTGGTGTAACTCTAATATGTGGAGTGTGAAATTCAGGAAGTATTTGTATACCTCCATTGAGCAGTGAATAACAAAATGTTTTAATGTGAGGTAATATAAGTATACATTTTTTTGCAATATGGAACCATTCACTACCTTATCTGGATCTTTTTAACTGTTTTTAACTGTTTAGTCTTTTAATCACTTTTTCAATGTCCTCATCTCCAATCTCTGTCTACAAGACAGCTAATATTGGTACCATGGTTAGTTTTGGTAAATGGAGAGAGTCAAAAAAATCAGCTGTAGCTGATGGAAAAGTGTTGATGTTTTGATACTAGAGTTTTTAGAAAAAAATCGGAAAATCAGAGTTAAAACAAGAATGTCATGATCCCATCCAAAAATATTAAAGTTTGCACTCCTCCAATTAAAGGATTAAAGGATCCAATTAAAGGAGCTTTTATCCTACAGGAGGAAGACAGGAATAAGCGGGACCAATATAACAGGTTATCGTCCATGATGCTTAATAAAAACGCTCCTATGATGATGGTGAATAGGATTTATATTGGGATCAGCCTTATTTGTCTTATGTCAGCTGAATGTGGCTAGCAGATAAGAGGATGGAACCTTGGGGACCATGACAGGCATTAGGGTGCTGCGCTTTCCCACCAGTTCACACTTTGTGTGTTACTGATAGAGATGAGTGCTCCTGCCATTTGGGAACGTCTGTCACAAATTTTGTGATGGCGTTGCCATGGTTGGCAGTGATGACATCTATATTGCCTTTGTCATTATTGAGCTCCGTTATGGGTTCCCTTTAATGATTCTTTTATATGCAGCCCTTTAAATGCTGTTTTATTTGGCTTAATCCTAATGTTGGACAGCAATCTTCCTGGTTTCGCCAGGTACTGGCAACGGACAGGCGCACTGGATGTGTGAGGCTTGATCACTAACAGACATGCGCGCCCGATTTGGTCATGCGCAGTAGCGTTTGAGAGACGCCGAGCTCGGTGCGGCGCCTGAGAAAGTAGCACAGGCGCAATAACAGTTGGTGGACGCCGAGAATTCAGTGAGTTATATCATACCTGCTATGGGTCCCGCTTGTCTATGTCTTATATATGTTTTTAATTGTCACATAAATTTGTATGAATTATTGATGGGATGGGCTTATGATGCCTACTATTTTGTGATTGGGTGTTTAAGATGATGATGCACATGGATTTATATATATATTGAGGCACTTGACACTTGTGAATTATGCTTGAAAAAGGCTCATCTGTTTTTTGGAGCCGAAACGTAGCTTCATGTACTTAGGATTCTAATAAAGGAGTTATTTTATGCTGACATCCAAGCCACTATTTTTTCTTAAAACAAGAATGTCATGATCCCATCCAAAAATATTAAAGTTTGCACTCCTCCAATTAAAGGAGCTAGTAGCATACATATATAGCTATAAATGTTTTCTCTCAGTCCCCAGAATCTGTAATAATTTGTTATGCCCCATCCAAAGTACACACAAAGCGTAACATCAATGATAGCTTTGGTTTAATAGTATCAGAGAAGTTTGGACTTTTAATGACAGGATCTGTTAATAGTGCTTCCTTAAAGCTGTAGTGATAAAGAGATAGAGGAGGGAGAAGAGAGTCTAAAAACAAAGAGAAAACTTTGAGATTCTCGGTTCACATATTTTGATCAAAAGATGTTTAAGCTGCCCACGACTTTCAACGTGACCTCAAATCGGGCAGTCCTACACTATCTTTTACCTCTCAATAGAGCCACATTCAGGCCACTCACTGGGTCCACCGACCTCCTTTATCCAGAGAGAAAAAAATATAAAAACACCCAACCTGCAAGCTGCACTTCTTATGACAGCCTGTGAGAGTGGGCAGGTGCAGAAAATCAAAATGGAGGCACCCTTTCTTCCCCATATAGGTTAAAATCAATATATACCAAATATAACGTATGGTTCTGCACAAAAAACACTTCTGAAAAAACATATGCAAACATGGGTGCCACTGGCAGGGCTGCGGCACACATACAGTATATATATATATAATATATAAGTATAAATATATATATATATATATACACATGTACACACGCACTCCACTGCCAGCGGCACACTACTGCAAAAAGGGCAATACATTACGTGGAAATCCCTAAAGAAGCATTTATGCTGTCTATCATACATATAAAAACAAAGAGAACACTATCATGTTCTGATGAAGGTATATGCATACCTCACAACTTTTAGAGACTGCAAAGAGGGACACATCAGGCCACGCCTCTAACCACACCCCAATACATGACATCACACCAAGACACACCTCTAACCATGCCCATACATATACATGTCAACTTTTTAGATAGTCAAAAAAGGACACATTTTCAGGATTGCACTGTACCCAATAATGAAATATTAAGTAAGTTGTTATGTAATATACAGCTAGGAAGCAATCAAATACTTTTTAACCCCTTAAGGACCCAGCCTGTTTTGACCTTCCTGACACAGCCCTATTTTTGAAATCTGGCATATGTCACTTTATGTGAGAATAACTTTTTGACACTTTTACCTATTCATGTGATTCAGAGATTGTTTTCTCGTGACACATTGTGCTTTAAGTTAGTAAGAAATTTTTATCCATACAATCCTTGTTTGTTTGTGAAAAATATCAAAATTTCATGAAAATTTAGAAAAATTTGCGATTTTGAAAGTTGCAAAATTTCTGCGTGCAAGACAGATAATTATTCCCCACAAAATAGTTTATAACTAGCATCTACCATATGTCCACTATAGGTTGGCATCATTTTTTAAATGTCTTTTTTTTTTTACGACATTAGGGGGCTTAGAAATTTAGTAGTAATTTCTCACATTTTCAAGAAAATTTGCAATATACATTTTTTTTAGGGACCACTCCAGTTCTGATGTGGCTTTGAGGGGCCTGCATGTTAGATACCCCCATAAGTGACACCATCTGAGAAACTAGACCCCTTAACGTATTTACAACACTATTTAGAAAGTTTGATAACCCTTTAGATATTTCACAGAAATTAAAGCAAAGTGGAGGTGAAATTTCAAAATTTCACTTTTTTTTGCAGATTTTCAATATTTATCCATTATTCACTGGAATACAGTAAAAGTGACTAGGTAAATGCAACTTAATATCAATTCCCCCCGGTCTGCCGTTTTTAGAGATATGCCATATGTGGCCGTAGTGCATTATTTGGCTCAACCATAAGCCCCAGAATAGGAGGAGCACCTACTATACTCTGGGGTCTCATTTTCAATACGATTTTATTTAGGCGCCATTTCAGGTTTGGGGACACCCTAAGGTGCTAAAACTTAATAAACACCCCTAAATAGACCGCATATTGGAAACTACACCCCTTAAGGAATATATCCAGGGGTGCATTGAGTATATAGACCCCACACGTAATTCACAAATTTTTTTTAGCATAAGGCTGTGAAAATTAAAAAACATTTTTTTCCAATAATTTGCAATTTTATCTTAAAATGTTTCATATATACAAGGAATCCTGGAAAAAAGAACCCTAAAACTTTGTTAAGCAATTTCTTCCAAGTTCGGCAATACCCTACATGTGGGTGTAAACTGCTGTTTGGGCGCATAGCAGGGCGTATAAGGGAGGGAGCGCTATTTGGCTTTTGGAACGCAGATTTTGGTGGGGCCATGTCGCATTTGCAAAGACCCCAAAGTAGCAGAACAGGCGAAACCTTCCAGAAGTCGCCCCATTTTAGATTCAACACCCCTCAGGGATCTCATCTAGGGGTGTACTGTGCATTTTGGATGCACAGGTGTTCCATAGTTTTTTTTAGCATTGGGCAATGAAAATGGGGGGGAAAAAGGCAGTTCGGTCATTGTTTTTTGAGTTTCAATTTTACAGCATTCGCCGTGCAGTGTAAATGATGTGATAACTTTACTATGGGGGTCGGTACAATTACAATGATATATATTTTATATAGTTTTTTCTGTTTTATTACTTTTACACAGTAGAAATATGTCTATAAAAAATTGCGTTTTTATGTTGTCCTATTCTGACAGCCATAACTTTTTTATTTTGCTGTGTGCAGAGCTGTGTATGGGCTTGTTTTTTGCGGGATGAGTTGAAGTTTTTATTGGTACCATTATGGGGTGCATATGATGCTATGTTCACTTTTTATTAAGGTTTTTGTGAGATGTTTTGAACAAAATACAGCAATCTTGGTAGTGTTTTTTATTTTTATTTTTTATAGCGGTCACTGTACGGTATATATGACATGGTAGCTTTACTCAGCAGGTCAATACGATTACACCGATACCCAATTTGTATATTTTTTTATGTTTTACTGCTTTTATACAATAAAAACACTTTTATTCAACCAGGAAAATACGTTTTTGCATCGCCATAGTCCGAGAGCCATAACTTTTACATTTTTCTGTGCTTGGAGCTGTGTAGGGACTTGTTTTTTGCAAGATGAGTTAACGTTTTTATTAGTATCATTTTTGGGGGGACAAGGCTTTTTGATCGCTTTTAAATCCATTTTTTGGAGGCCAGGGTGAAGAAAATACTGCAATCCTAGTAGTGTTTTTTATTTTTATTTTTAACAGGGCTCACCATGCAGTATCCGTGATAAGTTAGCTTTACTCTTTGGGTCGCTACGATTATGGCGATACCCTATTTATATAGTTTTTTTTTAAGCTGAAGCACTTTAAAAAAAAAGAAAAGTGTTTTTAGTGTGTAAAACAATATTTATGCATCGCTATCTTCTGAGAGCTCTACATTTTCTATTTTTCCGTATACAGAGCTGTATGAGGACTTTTTTTTGCGGGATGAACTGACGTTTTAATTGGTACAACTTTGGCATTTATAGGAGTTTTTGATCGCTTTTTATTCCATTTTATGTGCTGCAGGATGAACAATAATCTTAATCTGTGATTGTTTTTTTGGGGTTTTTTTTACGGCGTTCACCATACGGGTTAATTAACATGACAGATTTATAGGGCAGGTCGTTACGCACGCGGCGATACCAAATATGGGTACTTTATTTATTTTTGATCATTTTTGGGGCGATTGGCGTTTGTAAAGGGGAAAAGGGCGGTGTACGTGTTTTTACTTTATTTTTTGTGTTTATGTTTTACATGTTTTTCACTTTTTTTTACTTTTTTTTCACTTTTTCACGTTATTTTTTTACTTTTCCCCATAGGGGATTTGAATGAGAGATCTTTAGCTCTCTCATTCAATAGGAATCAGTGCATAGCTTGTTGCTATGACTGGTTCCTATGGTAACTGTCAGTCACGATGCCGGGTCATGCCCACAGGGCACGGCCGGGCGTCGTGACGTCATAGACAACCCGGAAGGCATTCTCTGCCTTCCGTGGTGTCTGTAGGGAGGCAGGAGCTGCACGGATCGCCCGATCCGTGCGCTGCTGCCGCCGACAGAGACGCAGGAGGAGCGATCTCCTCCTGCGTCTCCCTTAGTTATTGCGACCCGATCGTCGCGATAATTAAGGGTTAAACCCCCCCCCCCCCCCCCCCGGAGCGATCCGGGGTCGGGGCCGACGCTGCAGGATGTCAGCTGTAATATACAGCGCTAAGAGTTCGCGCGATCCTCAGGACGTATCCATACGTCCAGGTGCGTGAACCCCCAACCCACCTGGATGGATGGATACGGCCAAGGTCGTGAAGGGGTTAAAGCAAGATAGTCAGTTTTTTGATGCAAATCTATTTCTTAAATGAAAAAGAGGGACATTTATAGAGCTAAGAGGGACAAGAGTCAAAAATAGGGACTGTCCCTCAAAAATAGGGACACTTGGGAGGTATGGTATATGTCTAGAATAAAGAGAAAAAAGGAGACAGTTTGTGTTTGTCAGTCTAAGATCTGCTGTATACATAATCCATTTATATGACATAATTGTATTTCTGACTGGTAAATCCACGGTTACTTTCAGTTTATCCTTACAAAAAATACATCTTACATTGTACCACTGGAGCTCTGGTGTCCGCTTCTGAGTAGGTCACATTTATGGCTCATGTAGGCTGGCCTTGTCAGTCAAATGCTGGTCTCAGCAGTAATGTGCAGTATATAGAGGCTTGTGATCACTGAGGCCATCGATTGGCTGCAGTGTCACATGAGCCATGAATATGATGAAATCACCAGACTTCGGTGGCGGGATAGATGAGCTCTGGTTATGTTTTTATTTTTGTGCATTGGGGGGCAGTAAGAAGGTTTGTAAAAGACCTGGAAAACCATCAAGAATGCTCTTGTTGCACCACCAAGGAGTTGTTGAAATCAAATTAAACTTTATGGGCCACATGTATGAAAACTGTTTAGGTCTAAAACTTTTTGTCCATAGGTTGCAATGGGCAAAAAAGTGAGTTTTAGACCTAAACTGTTTTCATGCATGTGGCCCTATATGTGTAAATGTATTGTTGATATATGTGATTACAATATTAGAGCGGAAGGATACGTTTATTGCGGAGAAGAGTATAATTAAAAAGGGGGCTCAAGTACTTTGTTGGCCTACCTCACTTGCATTTGCCGCTAGAGGTTGCAGACAGGTCAGTAGATCCTGACACTGATTGGTTACTGAAGCTGGCATCCTAGCTGGTCACATAAATGCTTGGTTAGAGCTCAATCTAGCAACAAGGCCTGCCAAAGTGTTGCAATCTGGCAGAGACACTCCTCAGAAACTGTTGCTGTGTGTGGGTGAGTATTATCCTCTTAAAAAAATACTGATTGCAATGCATGTCATCAGAGGCAACCTGACCACTTGGTGTCCTGCACATATCACTAAGCTGTCAGCCTGCCTCGTATTACTGCCACTGATGACTGACTGCAAATAGCTTCCCAGATCATCATGCCAGCAGTCGGGAGAGTGAAACTCTTAAAAGCAAAGACAGGATTGAAGCTCATCATGAGGCCTTGAACCTGACCGTCTTCAAATTTAAACCAGAACCTGGATTCATCTCAAACGATGATACAGTTCCAGTTCGTAAGCGTCCAGGGCAAAATATCTTTAAGTTTGTCGTAGACGCATGTCTTCCACTAAATAATCTCTCACCAAGAGGTACAGTACCTAAAAGTTTTACAGCAATCCAACATATCTAAGTGTGTAATTTATTTCTGTCAAAAAGTGTGCATTTTATTTTGTTAAAAAAACTATATAACTGTATAACATCTCCTAATACTATAATATAAGGTACAGTGCCTAACCAGCCATCCACACATAACCTAAGCTAATAAAACATATATGTCTATATTCCATATCATTATAAAATACAAGAACATTACATAAATATTAATAGAATTTTGCCATCAGGTAAAATCTTTCTGAGGCTAACTACGAGCCAGCCTCAGCTCTCCTCCAGTCATGTATATGGGGCATTAATAGAAATGAATGGAGAGAACTGTGCAAGTCCAGCCATTTTCCCGTTCTCTGAGGTAGGCCTGTAGGGAGTTATGGGCTGGCCTCGGAAGGGGTTTTACCAGATAGCAAATCAAGATAGTAAATCATCAAAGTAAGAGAAGCGTAACATCCATCTCATCAATACATCCTAATGACGTCCTCAATCACATATGTGCATTAAAATTTGTAATCTTTATTCAGCAGAGGATATAAGTTGGCATTACAATAAACATCATGTGTGGACATGCATACTTACCGTCGAAAAAAGCAAAGGCAGAATTTGCTTTGGGAAGTTAGACTTTCTAATCCATACATTTTAGTACAATTACTATGTAGGAAGTTGGAGATGGAGATGTGTATAATTCAAAGTAATTTTTGCATTTCTGTGTATGCAGATTAGAGGTATTGACAGATATGTGTAATGAAGACATGCTGTTAAAAAAATATGATTATGCAATGTGTGGGATGGATGTTAAAGGGGTTGTCTCACTACAAGGATTGCTTTTTATGTTAAAGATCTTGCAAAAACAAGTCGCTTTGCAATATATGTCCATTAACAGTATCCTATTCCTAGATATCTCCTCTTTTATGGGCTGCATCAACTCCTCAGGTCGCTATAGCTACAGACATGTTCCATCTCTCATGATAGGCTGCCAGCACTGGTTTCTATGGCTCCAGACCTGATTACTACTGCATCCTAGTGGCAGCGGGTAAACACGCCCCTGAATTCAACATAAAACCAAGAAAACAGGAATGAGGTAAGATGAATTAATGTAGTGAGACAACCCCTTTAACCTTCTCATACCTGGGTGATTTACTGACCAGGGATATTATGTATATACTTTTATGCAGTTTTATTGTGTATTTAAATATACATTTTTTTGTTAGTATAAAGAAGAAATATTGAGGCATTTCTTAGGATATAGAATGCCTTTTATGGTTGGTCTACTACCTAATAAAGCCAAGACAGATCTCCTGCTATTCCAGTCGCTGACTTCCCCTTTTAATACTTCTGTATCTCCTCTACATCTTTACTTCCCCAAATCTACATACAACACTTCCTATCTTAAATCTAACCTGTCAACCTGGCAATTTAGAAGCACTATTTTAAGGCAGGTACTTAAAATAGCAGATTATTTGGATGTCATCATCCTGCTTTACATTTATGGGTCCAGAGATTAATGGAGTTAACAACAGCAATAGTCTAGTTATACACAACATACATACAAGTTAGAAGATAATTATAGGCTTTGTGTGTTGAATAATTTCAGGATGAACATAAAATTTCTTGACACATGAGACCTTCTATTCCCTTTAGATGCACATTTCACTATTTAATCTCATCTTTTTGCTGCAACAACTTGCTGATCGCAAACAAGGGCTTATATTTGGTCAAAAATTCACAACAGGCTTTTGGATTCCTGAAATCCCAGGAATTTATTGATCTAATATGAATTGGGATTTAAATAGTCCTCCTCATCAAGCTGGTCATATTTTGACATCATGAGACCATCCACAAAATATACCATAAAAATATCTGGTTTAACTTAAAGGGACCAGACATATTTTAACCGGCACATATCAACTTGCACTTGCTATATTGCTGAAGTCTGACATAAATGGCAATATACATTATATAACTCTAATTCTCCAGTATTTTAATTGAATTTCAAAGCTTATTACATAAACATTAACCACGATAAATTTAAAAGGATCAAAGCAGTAATGTATATGCTAATGGATTGGTTAGCGAATGCTTTTAACAAAAGTACAATGTCACAACAAGTAGCTGTGAACAAGAGCCGCATAGACTTGAAATGCATAAGCATGTGTGACAGTTTTATCTATGTTTTATGTTCCTGTAAAAAAAGTTTTGTAAATAAAGATTGCTCTTAACGTGAGTGCTGGATCGTGGATCTCTCTATCTAAAGCAATGCAAAGGTACCACACAAGTGGAAAATCTGAGCTGCAGACACGGAGCATCACAAGTTTCAAGTGGAAAGCAGTACATACAGCAAAGCAAAGCCAATGAAGGGTGAGCCCATATTTATTTTTATTCTCTATTACATAAAAATAACAGATAGGTTTGGAATCTCAGAGAGGAGATAAGTTGGAGAGGCGGCTAGGTTGGTGTGCTATTCTCTCTACTTAGTTGTGAAACAGCCAATTCTCTAACACCCGATGACTACAATGAAAAAAGGCGCCTCACATCCATTTTCTGGAGTACTGAGCAGGGAGGTCTAATATCTCCTCATCCATTGGTCATTGAAGTGCCATAAAGGTCTCAATTGGGAAAAACCCCTATAAGATTTACTGGCAGGCCCCTGGGAGGGGTAACAATGTGGCACAATGTGGCGGTTTGGCACCATAATAGATGAATTAGAAGTGTATGGATCCTCTTAAGAATTGGTTATCTAATTTGATTTTAGTTGTCTCATGAAGATATCCTCTGTCCATATGCCATATTACGGTATGTGGACATCATGGAGTGAGGTCCAATGCTTGGGACTACCACATAAGCAAAGATAGAGAGCCGAGCTGTACGAAAGGCTCCCATTCTAGAAAAAATTGTCATGTTCACCCCCCCCGCAGATCCCCTGCTATGGACAATCAGCGTAGCCCTGCGTCTCCCCTGCACCCGGTCCTTTGCCTCGATTCGGTAATTCCGACGTGGTGACCAGCACTTTGCAAACGCAGCCTGTCCCCCGGCTCCTGCCAGTCCTTTAACCATTCCTGCTGGCAAGATCCTGAATCACCACTATGCTTCCTCCCACTCCCAGGTGTCCTGTGCGCACAACGTTTTCCCTCTATGGGCGCGCACTGTTTGGGTGGCACTGCACTCATTTAAGAGACAGTGTATGCCTGTTCCTAAGCCCAGTGACCTCTTACCGCAATGGACTCCTTATGGAACTCCTAACTCTGGCCTGGGTCAGTTCATTGATGTGTGAAATCCTGCGACAGAGCTTGACCCAAGTTGGCTGCTGTTCTCAGCTGCTTGACTTATTCATTCAACGTTACCTGTACGTTTATCTGGCTACTCTGCTGTATATTCTGCCGCTAGCAGCCATCTGATCTGCCATCATATCTGCTTGTTACCGTGTTGCCATACCCCGTCTGCTACAACCTGGACTGGTGCATATGTTTAAACGCTACGGACACTGACGGTGGCCCTGTAACCGGTTTCAGCAACCGGCTACCCACGCCTAAAGCGGTTACCATCTGTTACCATCTACCATCTTCTGTGGTTAACCTTGATGGTGATAATTTTTTTTAAATGTAATATTAAAAGTGAACATTTCAGTTGGATGTTTTTTGTTTCACTTACAACTACATCGACAAGGAATAGCTGTTTGTGCCCATTTTTAATTATAGTATAGATGTAAGCATGCTATTATGTCCATTAACATTTTTAGTGACTAACCACATTTGCCACTAACAGTCTCTAAAAAGGAATATCACATTCTGGACCTCTGTCCGGAGCCTATGCATGATGCTTTATCAGAGCACTTCTTCAAAAAGTTTATGTGACCACAGTATTTACACAAGGTAACCCCTCAGTGACTAATTTCTATTGCACAAGACTTATGAGACTCACTTGTTGTGGAGATAGTAGTCAGATGCATACCTTAAAGGTTAAGTTGCCACAGGGTCAGAACACTGTACTTCACCTGTAACTGGAACTATTATGTTACCCAGTTACACAGGGAATCAACAACAAAGTATTTTAAAAATGCTCACCAAAAGGCATAATGCTGAAACAAATTAAGAAAAGTAAAAAAAAAGCACACAACAAAATAAAAAATTAATAAAAAAAATCACTGATAAACCAAACTATAACTTTTACCCCAGCTCTCAACGACCTACCGTTATATATCACCTACATAAAAATAGCTGTAACAAAAAGGACACTATTTAAATTACACTTTTTGTTACCAAAAAAGCAGGAAAAAGCTGAAAAAATACTTTCCCCCCGTGATATTATAAATAGTGATGAGCGATTACATCAACTATCATCATCGGGTCGATAGTCGATATCGGCAATTATCAATAAGATTAAATCCGAATAGTCCCGATAATAGATTAGCAGCGCGATGACCATAAAGTCTCTGGGAAGAGGAACAACATGTACCTTCCATGTCTTACACCCAACTGGGCTGGAGAAGCTGAATTAAACATCCACAACATTCCAAATGGATACGGATGCTCATCTTTAAGGCAACCACACTTAGTTAAGAAAACACAGAAAAAAACTCACACAACGCCATTCCACTATCCTGTCTGGTACTACAGAGCCTTGAATCCTTATAACCTGCAAGACCCACAAATTAAAAAGTGCCTGCAACGTGGGGAGTAGGATTTGGAACATCATTTTACTTGAAAACTGGACATTGAAAATATCCTCTGTCCTTGAAATGCATTATGAGCCACCAAACCTCGCATGGACCTACCAGATTAAGAAAGTTCCGGAAATAGGAGTCTTTTTCAACCACCATTTTATTCACTGACATAAGAACAATCCAGTCCTGGGCCGACACATGAAGCCCCAAACCTGCATGACCCCCAATTTAAAAAGTGCCGGAAAAAGTGAGTCTTTGAACCACCATTAGTTTCACTGGACATTGCTATACCATTTTCTGTACCAGGCACAGTAGTGACCAATAAAACCTGTCTTCATCCTCATTCTCACCCACAGATTTAAAAAAGTGCTGGGAAAATAGGAGTCTTTCAACCAACCATTTTTATTAACTGGAACATATGACTATACCTGTCCTGGCCACAGTCATGAGCCCAAACCTGCATGACCTCCCAGATGTAAAAAGTGCCTGGAAAAAGGAGTCCTTGAACTACCATATATTATTTTCATTGCACAATGATCTATATCTGTACCTGGGCCCACAGTCATGAGCCCCCAAACCTGCATGACCCCGCAGTAATATAAAATCTGCCGGAAAAAAGCGGATTCTTTTCAACCACCATTAAGTTGAACTGACATTGACTATAGCTGTCCTGAGGCCTCAGCCCAATGAGGCCTCACAAACACAGCAATACCCCCAGATTTAAAAAGAGCTGGAAAATGAGTTCTTTGAACCACCATTTTAGTTGAACTGGACATGACCATACCTGTCCTGGTTGACAGCAATGAGCCCCAAAACCCTGCATGACCCCAGATTTAAAAAGTGTCGAAAAAGGAGTCTTTGAACCACCATTTTTAGTTGAACTAAACAGGATAATTTGATCTATACCTGTCCTGGACCGCAGTAGACATTAAACCTTCTTACCCACATATTTTAAAAGAGTAGGGAAAAGGAGTCTTTCAAACGCACCATTTTAGTTGAACTGGACATTGACAAGACCTGTCCTGGACCGCAGTATGCCCATTAAACCAGTCTGAAACACAGATTAAAACGTGCCAGGGTAAAAGGTCGATCTTTCAACCACTCATTATTATTTGAACTAGGACATTGACTATACCTGTTTTTCTGTACCACAATATGACCATTAAAGCCTGTCCTGACCCAAAGAATAAAAAGTTGCAAGAAAAAAGGAGTCTTTCAAACCACAGTTTTAGGTTGAACGGAACTTTAGACCTATACCTGTCCTGGGCCACAGCATGAGCCCCAAACCTGCATGCACTCCCCCCCAGATTTAAAAAGAGTGCCAGTGCAAAAAGGAGTCTTTGGAACCCACCAAATTTTATAGCTAGATACTGTGACATTGAACAAATACCTGTACTGTACCCACAGTAATGACCATTAAACCTGTCTGAAAACCCAACAGATTAAAAAGAGTACGGAAAAAAGAGTCTTTGGCAACCAACCATTTTTAGTTTGAACTGACAATGAACTAGACCTGTCCTGGGTAACCTACATCTTTCACAGTCTATCCTGTACCTCTCACTTTGTATCAATTCAGAGAATATATTGTATATCAGCTATTTTGGACATGCCAGTTTTTTAGTAATTTAATTCTAAAAACACATTATTTAAAATAGGATGTAATCTCCACCACCATCTTTGTTTATTCTCCTTTTTTTTCTAAATTGTATTAAATGGTTTTCTCACTAACAAACTGGGAGCTAGCTATTTTTAAAGATCTTAGCAAAAACCAAGTCATTTTGCAAATATGTAACCATTAACAGAGTCCTAGACCTATTCTGTTTTTGACAGCACCAATCACCCTTGATGCCACTTTTGACAATTGTGAAACGACAAATTTCTGTAAAAAACCCTCTGATTTTTTTTAGAATAGGACCTTTAGTATAGCTGCAATTCTCTCAGCAAATAATGCCCCAAAACTTTAAAACAAGACCTTGAGCCACTTTTGGACAATTTGTGAAGAACAAATAGTCTGCGTTAAGAATAACCAAATTTTTTACAATAGGACCTTAGTATAGCTGCATTTCACAGCAAAAATGCCCCCAAAAATTCAAAACATGACCCGCTATGAGGGTCTCCACGTTTAGACAATTTGAAGAACAAATGTCGTTAAGAACACCCATTTTTTAGAATAGTGACCTGATAGTAAAAGCTGCTTTACACAGCAAAATTGGCCCAAAAATTCAAAACATGACCTTGAGCCACTTTTGACAATTGCGTAAAACAAATGTCGTTAACAAACCACATTTTTTTTACAATAGACCTGTAGTATAGCTGCAATTTCGAAAAGCAAATGCCCCAAACAAGTTCAAAACATTACCTTGAGGTGAGCCACATTTGACAATTGCTAGAAGAACCAAATGTGTTAAAAACCACATTTTTTTTAGAATAGGACCTGGAAGTATAGCTGCATTTTCACAGCAAAATGCCCCCTCAAAAATTACAAATATTACCTGATCCACTCTCTGACTAAAGTGAAGAACCAATGTCTGATTTAAAACCCACATATTTTTAAGAATAGACCTGTAGTAAATTGCTGTCATTTCAAAGCAGCAATAGACCCAAAGAAACTTTATACAAATGACTTCTCTCAACGCACTGATAAGAATAGTGAGGGAGAAATTGGCCCCTTAGGAAGCCACATTTTCTGTTCCGAAGGACCATGATTATAAGCTGATCTTCACAGCAACATGACCCCCCAAACAATCTTATAAAAATGACTCTCAGCCACTGTTAAAAATTGTGATGGAGAAAATGCCACTTAGAACACTTTTCTGTACCAAGAAGGTGACGCATAAAGTTATATAGCTTTATCTCACAAAAAAAATATGTTTTGTCATAAACCTTGGTGAGTTCTCTTATAACAGACCTCCACACCCCTCAAAACCATCAAAATGATCTTTTTGGAACTGAGAATAAAAATTGCAGAGAGAAATGAATAATTTTAAAAACATTTGTCAAGAGGAACCATTTCTGTTGAAGAGGAAATGTAATGTTAGAACCGGCAACAAATCGTGACCTCGGCAATTGGGGCCACAACATCAACAGAGATCCATGCCCGATTTCATCTTGGAAAGAATGTCAAAACGATCAAACATTATCTGTGGTAAGCCATATGTGCGTTTATGCCTGTAATGACATCCTCCCAGCTGTGCGTGAAGGTCCGCTCAGTACATATACGCTGGCTGCTGGCAGGACAACACCTGCTATGGCGTGCGAGCAAGCGTCGGCCATTCATACCATGTTTGGATTACCCAGTAAAGTATCGAGTTGGGTCCGGAACACATCCAAAAACATCGTGTTGTAGAGACACAATAGCCGGTGCACCAGATCTTAACTGCCTCTGTGTGTTTGATATGTGCCCTGCACTTGCATGCGTTGGTGATGGTGGTAAGTAAAGAATTCCATAGGTCACCCATTAGCTTCTGCCACATTGAGCGCATTTCTGGCTTGCTGAGCTAGCCGCGTCTACGTGCCTACTTGGCACTCTACTGCTGTCACGTTCGCTGAGATAGTGTGTTCACGTGACATTTGAAGAACGGTGAAGCAACACAAACAGATGTATCGTCCAGTTGATCACTCAGCAATGTCTCCATTTCCTGCATTTTACTCTCTATTTGGGTGGGTGGAAGGAAAGTGCCTGAGTTTAGATTTTGTACCCGGTGAATGCCTTGAGGGTGGCCACCTAGTAACTGTTAGTTCATTTTGATGGCCTTAAGCGAGGATCATGTTGGATGGAAATAGGGATCATCCAAGCACTCATCGTGAGTAGATGGAGCCTTTATTTTCCCAAGCCTTCTGTCGAGAGGCCACAGCAATCTATCTTCCTCATCTTCCTCCTCCGGCCTCAAATTCGCGCCAAACATCTTGTCAGCAGGACGTCATAAACGTCGGTGGGACCAGCAGGATATACCTCCTCCTCCGCTTCACTCCGGCTACACTTCATACGAACAGCGCCTGACCTTGCCTCAGATGATAGGCACCCTGAATCTGATGCGCCACCTTGATCACTAGCCCTGGACCACTCCCCCGAACACACTGCTGCCTAATGAAGAACCGATAAAAATTGTGGAAACTGTCGTCCGTTGGGATTCGACGGAGAGAAAGGCTCCGTGTCTGCATCTGAGTCCATCTCCCTCCTCCATCGCTGGTCGCGACGACCAGATGTTTCCAGAGTGTCCAAACGATCATTTCCCTAACTAAGAGTCAACCACATGCTCATGCTTGACAAGGCATTGTCCCGCACTACCATATCTATAGGTGCTTCTTTCTTCAAACTGGCAAGGATGTGCAATCAGCTCTTTCACCTGCCTCCACTCCTCGGTGGCTCAACACCCGAGGTCCGCAACCGCTGCTGTCAGGCCATGTGTCCACAATTCGTACTTCGATATTGGCAGTAGCAGCTGCTGCCTTAGTCACATATCGCTGGAGCGATTTTGGATGGTAGGAATACCAGCGTGTTGGCCACATCACAATGAGGACGGTTAGACAGGAGGCCGAGCTGACGCTGCAGACGCAGCCAGCGTACGAAGCATGGGTGCGAACGCGAAAGGCGAACGGTCAGACCTCGAGCCTTCCTCAGTCCGGCAGGTCCAGACCCGGGTAGCACGTTTATTAATTCCCTGGACGACGAGGTTCATGACATGTTGCCAGGCAGGGAATATGCTCCATGCTAACCTGATCTTAAGGGCGGCCAGCATATTATTTGACCGTTATCGCACGACCCCACCGTTTGCCTGGCACAAGTTCTTCCTTTTCACCATCAACCAGCGCTCGGTTATCCACGATGCGGAGAGCCATCCACAGCACGCTACCTGTGTGTGACGGTCTCTAAGACAGATTAAATTCAACACGGCCTTTTCTCGGGCAGTGATGCCCCCAGGGCCCTTTTGGGGGAAAAAAGGGGCCTGCACCATCCCGGGGTTTTAAAGAGCGTGCGCCGATCCTGAGAGCCACCTCACCACCGAACACCCAAACCCACTCACCCAGAAGCGTCACAGAGTTTAAGGGGGGCCGGGCCGTGCTTACTAGCCCATGTTTTCTGGTCAGAGGGACTTTTCCGGGACACAGTCAGACAACGTCTTAAAAATTTAGATGACAGGGGCGGGGCCAGGGCGGGGACGGCTTTTCAGAAAAAAAAAGCCTGCTCGGCATTGTTTTGGGGGCAGGCAAGGGGCTTGACGTGGGGGAAAACCCATCTTGTCCACCAACGAAAGGGCAACTTTTCCCAAAGGCCAAAAGCCTGGCAATGCCGAATTAGGCTTTTGGCTTGGGATGGTTTGGGTTAAAGTGTTTCTTTCTGCTCCCCAAAAACCGAAGAAGAAGGCTGGCTGCTGATGGCCGCGTACGGCTTTCAGGTCGTCAAACGGCGGGAAAAGGGGGGGGTAGGTGGTCTCTGGGGTGCCGGGTACTCGGGCGACGGTGGAGGCTGAAGCGGGGGGTGATCCCTGATCTGATCTGGAGACATGGGCAGCTGAGAACGGTTTTGGGGGTGGCGGAGGAGGAAAGGGGGAGCAGAGGGGGGTGACAGTGGGTTTGAAGCCGGGGATCGGGTTTGGCCCTTTTTTTTCCAAGTTTGCCTCCATTTTTAAACCCTCATTCGTGCATGTGATAGACATTTGGTGGTGGTTAAACACCTAAATTCTTGCCTTACTGATGGTTTACGGCAAAAGGGGCTATGACACGCTGGTGAATCAGAGGCTTGTCAAAAGGCCCGCTTGAGAGGTCTGGACCTTTTTTTACGGCATAAGGGGGAAGCGGGGTTTCGCTGACCGGCTGGCGGAACACTCAGCGGACTTTTGCGACCGCCCCTCCCTTTTTGAGCAGGACATACTGACACTACCCCCCCTTTGTCTTTCCCCCCGTCCCCGGATGAAGCGTGCAAGCAAAATTCTGCGAAAAACCACGTTGGTCCCAATGTCGTCTCATCATACAACACAGGTGACTTGGTCCCTGCATTCTCATCCAGGACTCGGGGTACAAGCAAAGGGACTCAAGGCGTTGCCAGCCGATTTTTGCAGTTTAATGATTTTTTTGACCTTTTTCCGAAAACCATATTGACTATCGCTTTAAGGACTATTGATGAAAAAACAGCTTTAAGCGTAATTTTCCTAGTCTTGTTAAAGTTTTGAGAAACAGTTTTGACACAGGGGGTTTGTTTCGGGGCCTCGTTGTTGTGGGAGCTTTTGTCCCAATAGTCACATAGCCTGTGGGTCAAACATCACTGGGTAAATTGATTTAAAAAAAAATCTTGGGAACCAGTGTAAAACTCAAGTCAGGATTTTTCCAGTGCCGGGTTAACCTTTAAAACTGCCTTCGAAGGAGGGAAGGTTTATACGGGAAAGTCGTCGTCGCTTGGAAACACTTTTACGCAGGCATTTGTTTAAGAAAGATATAAGTGGGAAAGTTTGCTGCGGTTAAAGTAGCGTCCCTGGGCAAAGAGGGACGCCTCAATCCCACATTGGGGACCCCAGTAGATTTTCCTATCTTGCTCCCCCTCCCCAGTGAGTTTTGATAGATGATGCTGATAAGATCCCTTTTAAGCTTGGCCTTTATATGGGGGCCCCGTGCACGTGTTTGATCTCAGGGATTATCTCCTACTTCGAGGTCCGAGTACCACGATGCCAAAAAGGGTTTATAAGAGCCGAGAAGCTTTACCCAATAAATTTGATGTGATTTTTGTAACCATTTTGCGGCTTTCCCTTTTGAAACCAATATTATGGTCCTTCCCTTTTATAACTATGTATAAATTAAAAAAATTCACATATCTTTTGTAGTTTTTAAAGTAATCTTTTGAATTACTCAAATAATAAAGTAAATAAAGCATTGGATGTTTTTCCTTCTTTAAAGCCGTTCAGGGCCCACACAAAGAGTTGGCAAAAAACACCGATTGACGGCTTCCCTTTTCCCCCCCTGATGGCAAAAACTGGGCTCAAAGCAGAAAAATCATCCTCCCTTTGGGCCCCTTTATCTTTTAAAAAATCCTTCTACCCAACCGATTTTTTTATCAAAGGGTCTTAAAAATGGATTACCACAGGGTGGTACAGAGTTGCATTTGGGCTGCCTTTGCTTCTTTTGGACGGATGCTGATGATGCTGAAAACGACATTTGTGGGCCCTGACTGGGAGGAGAGGGGGAAGACTCGGATGCAGGGTTTCATTAAAAACTGAAGAAAGATTGGCGACGCTGTTCATTACTGAGATTCACAGGACCCTGACCCAGCGATGACAGGCCTGACGGTCCTGCAACTGACGATCCGCTGGCATGCGTGTTGTCACCAGCACTGGAAGGAGCACCTTCTCTCGTACCTCTACCTCCATGTCCTACCCCCCTCTTTGCTCGCTTACCACCTGCATTTCGCTCCATGTTCAGAAAGATATAATTTTTAAAAAGGTATGGAAGAGTTTTTGACAGTCTCTTATTGAAAGACGGCAAATCACAGTTATTCTTAAATCCCTCTAATTTCCTACAGCCAACTAGGATTAGAAACTGAAATGTTTCTTTCGAATACCTGTGAAATGCGGTCTGGTGGAAGAACCATAAGACAAAATCAACAGTGTTCTTCCTTCAGTCCCAGGGATTTACAACTGCCCAGTAGGACTAGGAAATGATAGTTTTCAACAAAATATCATACAAGTGCGCTATCTGCGCTAAACTGAGATTCACCGAGCGCAATAAAACTATTCAGAAGTTACACGGATGAGAAATTGCGTTTTTTGCAGCAATGACAAACGAGAACAGTTACTAGAGAATTTTTCTATCAGAATTGTCATACAGGGTGGCTATTTGAACAACACTAGGGCCGCACCATGTGCAATACAGCCCCTCCCCTCCCCCCACCCCCCCGCGGCTGTACAGTGCTAGATGCTCCTTTAAAATTCTCAGCCTAAGTAACTAAAAAATGCAAATCTCTAATCTACCTAAGTTCTAATGTTCACAGCTAAAAGCATAGTTGTCTGTGGGAACAAATATAGCAGTTTCTCTGAGCTGTTTTGAGATAGCCCGTGCACACGTCCTGCTCTTATGAGACACAGAAACACACTGATCATGAACAGGAAGGGCTGTTCTATGTAAAACAAGGTCATGTGATTTTTCCAGTCAATCGCAACCATGCACATCCCACTCATGACGTCACACACCCAGCTCACCCTGCTCTATTCTGTAAGCTGATTTGCTGGCCTCCAAAATGACAGGAAGCGCTGAAAATGGCGTGATATTAATAGATTATGCGCAGATTTTCACCTAAATTATCGCGTGATTGAAAAAATCCGATCAACATAAAAACCGTGCCGATTTCAACTTTGTCGATAACAATCGCTCAACACTAATTATAAATAATAAATGTAATGTAAGAATTAAATTAAAATAAAACTTCACGTATGATGGAAAAAAGGCCAAAAATTCTGTTAACTGAGCAGGAGAAAGCATATTCTTTTCAAATCCATATGAATTTAAAAAGAATGCAAAAATGTTCTGGGTAATGAACAGGGGAAAATGATCCAGTCTTGTTAAAGCATATTAGAAAGGATTAAGCAGTAACCCTGGTTAGTGCTAATATAAGTAATGTGGGTAATGCATGGTGGTATTTTGTGCTGGTTCAGATTGGCTTGTAAGGCACAAGTAGAAACATTTTTTAAAACCATGATTTACAGGACAGGAAGGTTTTTTATGTTTATTCATTGTCACATTCACTCCAAGGCCCTTGTCTCGGGCCGCAGACGTGTCCATGCTCCGGCTTCTGTACCAACTGCGGCTCCCTGTGCACTGGTCGTGGTGGCTTGTGTGAGTTACTCTGTCATCATTCCTGCTACTGCTCGCGATCCTACATGCATACGTCCCCTGTGGTTTCTTCGGCGTGCGGCAGCTTCCTTAGATTTATAGGGACAGTGTACTAATTGTCTGTCCAATGACCTGTTACCTCCTGTTGGTGTTGGTGTTCTTCCTAGAATCATGACCCCTGTTTGCTGTGTTCTTGATGAGTTAACTCCTGTGTGACCAGTTTCTACAGTGATTTTCTGTGTTTAATCTTGCGCTCTCCAGTGCTTAGTTTCCTGCTGTTTCCTGATATTGTACTTGCTAGCTACCTGGCTGGGACTCTGCTAACCGTCTACGGCTATACCCTGGGACTCGTCACCTCTGCCTATAACCAATGTCCTTGTTCCGCACTTCGGCTGTCACCGCGAATAGCCTACTATCTACAGAGAATCCACATCTGCTTTACTACCTTTCCGTCAAGGCAACTCCAGGGTGGGCCAACATGCAATCCTGTTCCATACCTTGGCCTCAGAACTTGCTTGGAACAATGAGGCCCTCATTGCTACCTTCTGGAGGGGCCTTGATGGACGCATCAAGGATGAGCTGGTCAGTCATGACCTACCTACTACATTGGACGACCTTATCCCTCTAGCCACCTAGGTAAATATCTGCTTTGCATAGATTGAGCTAGAATTTCACCAGCAGTCAACATCCTTCGAGACTCACAAGCCTTGTACATGAATTTCTGGGTCTACCTCACCCGGCACCTGTGTTCCCTCAAGATGAGTCCATAGAGGTGAACCAGCCTCACCTAACCCTGGAGGAACGCATTCGTTGGCGCAGTATAAACCTATATCTATACTGTGGTGGTGCCCGACACTACCTGAAGAACTGCCCAGTTCGCCCGGCTGTGCCTCGGAAACTTAAGTGCCAAGGTTTTATGGGTGAGGTGACCCTGAGCAATGATGCTTCCATTCCTCAATTGAACAAACTGGTCACATTCAGTTTTTCTTCTTGCTCCAAGTTCCAAATGCCTGTCTCCTGTCTGGATAAACCGATGCATTTCTACTCCATAAACGGGGAAATTCTGAATTAACCAGTGCGCTACCATACCAAGCCTTTGTCTCTTCAAGTTGGAAGTTCTCACAAGCAGAAAAACTTGTTCTATGTTTTGCCAAGTTCTTCTGCTTCTCCTGTGTCTTCTGTGGTTCCAGCTTCATGCTCCATTGTTGGATTGGCAAATGGGCGAGGTTACCCATTGGGGCAAGCCAATGTCCATCCGTACCCATGCCAGTTGCTTCTGTTGTGCCAGCTGCGTAGTCTGAAGACTAAGAGGATACACAGGACTCTCGAGTCATCTCTGAGCCCTGCCCACCTTTCACCCTGCCTACCATTTCTGCTATTCCTGCTCCCTAAGTCCAAGAACTGGCTAGACATCTCCTCTGAAGACAGTTCTTGGGATACCTAGGAGGAGGTGGTTAACCCAGGTTTTCAGATTACCAAGCTAGCCCAGAGGTTAGGGCTTAAGGGGGGGTATTGTCACAGTTCATGCCGCGGCCCCTAACTCGGGCCGTGAACGTGCCCGTGCTCAGGCTTCTGTGCCCACCGTGGCTCCCTGTGTGGGGGTCGCGGCGGTTTGTGTACCTGTGGTGAGTTCCTCTGTCCCGCGGCTCCGGCTGGTAGTTACAACTCAACTGTCCTCATTCCTGCTGCCGCTCGCAATCCTGCGCAGATCCATCCCCTGTGGCTTCTTTGGAGTCCACATGCACCAGCTTCCTTAGATTTATAAGGACAGTGAACTAATTGCCTGTCCAATGACTTGTTACCTCCTATGCTAAAAGGAACTTCCTGCCTCTGCCTCAAAGTCAGTTGTTGGTGTTTTTCCTAGAATTCTGACCCCTGTCTGCTGTACTTTTGCTGAGTTAACCCCTGTGTTACCAGTTTCTACAGTGATTTTCTGTGTTTAATCTTGCGCTATCCAGTGCTTAATTTACTGCTGTTTCCTAACATTGTACTTGCCAGCTAAATGGCTGTGACTCTGCTATCCACTATACCCACAGGGACTCGTCACCTATGCCTATACCTGGTGTCCTTGTCCTGCACTTCAGCTGTCATCACAAGTAGCCTACCATCTGACACTGCTGGTCATTACATTCATTAGAAAACAGAGGGGAGACAATATTTTTGTACTACGTGATCCTTAATTGTAACTAGTCCAGAGTACTGGTGTGTTGTGGTAACAACTTGGAAACAGTGCTACCAATGCATACAGTATTTTAAGAGTCCTTGGTTAGAGATTGGTCAACGAAAGAACATTTTTTTGTTACATTCTGGGAGATAACTGTTTTGCATATGAATAAAGAATAAAACTTCGCTCTGGCCACCAATTTTTGTCAAGTCTTCCCTGGTATTAGTTGCTTTTACACCATCACTAAAAAATATGTGTAACTAAATGATTATCACCCATGTGCTGTATATAATGGTAAGGAAGTAAGATACATACATCAAAAATGAAATGGGTGTCTTTGCTGTTTCTTCTACAGCATTGTCATAAATTAGAAAAGGTTCATAAATTTGGCACGCCTATGCACTCTCCTATTAAATAATTAATTTTTGCGATATACTACTGATAGAAAATTGTAGCCCTTCGGAAGGTAAAATTTTTCTTAGTACATTCAGACCTTAAATACTCAAGTCATGGAAGAGTAAATCTGTATAATTAAAAAATTCTGAACATAAATGATCTATAGGCAGTCACTGAGTTATAAACAGCCGATTAAAATATGATTCATACCTAACAATGGAGGCTATGGGTGTGACTCGGAGCATGGATCATATCCCATCTACTTTAGTGCCAGGCACTTTGGCTTTCTCATGTTCCTTTAGTGGCGTTGCAGTCTATACACTACATCCACTTACACGTGCCACCCAACTTTCTTCCTCTAGATGTGACTAGGCTGAAACATTACATGTCTATCTTGACCGTTATCACCATTTGTAGTTACTCACTTCACTAAGGGGATAACCTTTGACAGGCAAGGCCTGAGGGAACTGAGGAGGTTTAAAAAGTCTGCCCGGACACTGCCCCAGCAGCTGATTGGTGCGGTATTGGAGCCCTCCGATTGGCCTGAGCGACACACCCTCTTGGGAGAGGCTACAGAGATGACAGTCCTGAGCTCAAGAGCTGCACCTCGTCCAGGGTGTGGACCCAGGCCACAAATATTAACCCTCACAGGGCGTTGCACCAAACAAATGGAAGGATGCCCAGACGAACGTATCCTGACAATGATATTTATTAATGATGACAGTGCTTCTGTCCTGCATAAACTGCAAGAGCATAAATAACTTAACAAGCAGGTAGAGCACTGGCAGTTGCATTTTTCCAGAACTCTAATAGAAAGGACTTGTCACTGGTGTCATTTACAGGACGTTTAGTACTCAGAAGAGTCAGGCTGCGTGTAGGAAAACTCTGGCAATATAACTAGGTTATTTTCCCATCTAACTTACTACTACCTGTGGGCAGGATGGACTCAAAAGCATCGGCTGCTTAAAAACTCGACACTACGCCCTAAAATTTAGTAGAATTTTCCAGGTCACTTAAGGTATTACTGGTTGTAGTTTTCTGATGGCTGTCTTAAAAAGAAAAATAATTAATGTATAAAATGAAAAACATTTGTTACTACGTGGTCATCCATGTTGGTAATGAAAGCCAAATTTTCACAACTATGAAGGTAGATTAGGAAGAGGCTGCTACTTACTCCATTCTCCATTTAAAAGTGTACAGTGGAAATCTGCTTAAAAAAAGTCTGATTAGAGGCATATTTTAAAGCAGATTTACACCCCTCACATTTTTGTACATATTGTTTTATATCTTTTCATAGGACAGCACTGAAGATATTACAGTTTGATACAAGGTAGTCAGTAGTCAGTGTACAGTTTGTGAAAATTTGGTGTGCCCTCAAAATAACTTAATGTAAAACATAAAAGTCACGCACATCTAAAGAGGATGGGTGCTCTGGTGTAAATGGTCAGTAGACCAGAATTCTAGAAAGCATATGAACACCGGCACACCAATATGAATGATATTGAGGTACAAATGTTTACTTACAGAGCAGGGAAAAATTATGCCTAATCACTCCAAAGTGATAACAAAGAAAGGGGAAAAGATTAGTACATATTATTGTGAGAATGAAATACAAATGTTGAGGGAGTACAAGATGCAGATGTCTGTAACGTTTCGATCACCAGGCCTTTATTAAGTGACATCTGTAGCTTCTAATTGGGGAAGCATAAGAAAGCAGCAGCAGTTATGAATAAAACAAAGTAGAAGCTGGTTAGAGGGGATATCCGTTACAAACGGTGAGGAAGAAGGCTTAAAGTGGGTGATGGGAAATCCGGAGCACGTCCATATCTCTTACATACCGGATTTGCTCCGGTCTTCCGCCATCTGCTTTCAGCCCTCTTCCTCACCGTTATCCATTCTCCATTAGGCGAGTACTCACTTCTGTTGCCAGCAGTTTAGACATTGATGGCTGTGTGTTAAGTTATTTTGAGGGCACCCCAAATTTATGCCGCTATACTAGCTGTACACTGACTACTTTACATTGTATCAAAGTGTCATATCTTCAGTGTTGTTCCATGAAAAGGTAAAGTACAACATTTTAAAAAAATGTGAGGGGTGTACTCACTTTTGTGAGTTTTATATATATATATATTATATATATTTTATTTTATATTATATATATAAAATACATACAAAATATTTTTTTTTATTTATATATATAATATATATATATAATATAAAATATATATAAATATATATAATACATAATGGCAAGGAAAGAAAAGAAAGGGAGGGCGCACAATAGTTAATACAGTTAAAATAACTAGCCAATAAAGAGAAAAGCTCACCTGGTTAAGGTTGTGCAGTAAATAAGGCACAACACTCAAGAAGGTTTACAGGGCTTTTGGTGCTGTAGCCCTTAAAACACAGCCCTGGATCCCAGGAAAAACACAGTTCCGAAACAGGACTAGGTAGGAACTATCTTGAAGTATCCAAAATGAACCTGGATCCGCGCTCCAGGCGAAAACAAGAGAAGCGATCTCTCGCTATCATATATTAAAAAGACTGGCTTCATTGTTTAAAAGTGCAGCAGACTTTTTTCTGCCCACACAATTAAAACCAAAAGACATAAATAAAAAGCTCAACGTGTTTCCTGCGGCAAACCCGCACTTCCTCAGGAGCATGCATACACTGCACATGGCTACAGGCTTTATATATAAAACATGGAACGGCATAGACAAAACAAAGATCTTTTTAGTCCACAATATCTGATTCTATAGTAAAGAAGACTCTGAATGATGGGGGAATCATCAATCACTATTATGTCAGGTCACATGTCTTTGAGTTTTAAAAAGACTGGTGGGAAAGCTGTCAATCAAATGATGTCATTGGAGATCCGGGTTCTGATGTCGGCATGCACAGGACTGGTTGGAGATCCTGTCAATCTCCCAATGTCAAACCCTAAGACATGAGGTCCTATAATTGTTCTGTTACAAGTGAAAATGCATAACCTTAAACATGCATGACATCAGTCTCCTTATAAATATAAAGATATCACAAATTAAAGCTAATAGGCTGCTCCAAACAAAGATCATAAATATCAATATGTTAATTTACATTAAAAAATGAAGTACCTAAAAAACTGCTACACTATATAATCCTTACTAAATTAAGAACTACATTTTTATTAAAATTGTGATGCCTAAAAATGGACCAATATTAACCCCTTACCGCCGGAGCCAGTTTTGGCCTCTCTGACAGAGCCCCATTTTTTAAATCTGTCATGTGTCACTTTATGTGAGAATAATTTTTTTGAACTTTAACCTATCCATGATTCAGAGACTGTTTTCTCGTGACACATTGTGCTTTAAGATAGTAAGAAATTTTGGTCCAAAAAATGCTTGTTTATTTGTGAAAATATCAAAGTATCGTGAAAAATTTAAAAAATTTTAAACCATTTCAAACTTCAAAAATTTCTGCATGTAAGACAGATAGATATTCCACTCAAAATAATTTTTATAACAAGAATCTACCATATGTCGCTGTAGTTTGGCATCATTTTTTTAAATGTCTTTTTTTTTTATTAACTTGGGGGGCTTAGAAATTTAGTAGTAATTTCAAATTTCAAGAAAATTTGCAATATACTTTTTTTAGGACCCGTCTAGTTCTAACGTGACTTTGATTGATCTGTATGTTAGATACCCCCAAAATGACCTCATCAAAGAAACTACACCCCTTAAAGTATTCAAAACAGCATTTAGGAAGTTTATTAACCCTAGGTGTTTCACGGGAAATTTAAAAAAGCAAAGTGGAAGTGAAATTTCAAAATTTCACTTTTTTTGCAGATTTTAAATTTTTATACATTATTTCTCAAGAATACGGTAAATGTGATCAGGGAAATCAACTTAATATTGATTTCCCGATTCTGGCGTTTTCAGAGATATCCCATATGGGGCCCTAGTGCACTATTTGGCTCAACCACAAGCCCAAATAGGGGGAGCACCTACATAAACCCCGGGGTCTCATTTTCATTACGATTTTAATTTAGGCGCCATTTCAGGTTTGCGGACACCCTAAGGTGCTAAAACTTAATAAATGCCCCTAAAAAGACCCCATATTGGAAACTACACCCCTTAAGGAATATATACAGGGGTGTAGTGAGTATATCAACCCCACAGGTGTTTCACAAAATTTTTTAGCTTAGGCTGTGAAAATGAAATACTTTTTTTTTTTCCAATAATCTGCAATTTTAAGCTGAAAATGTTTAATTTTTACATGGAAACCTGGTAAAAAAGGCCCCAAAATTTTGTTACGCAATTTTTTCCAAGTTCGGCAATACCCTACATGTGGGTGTAAACTGCTGTTTTGGGCGCATGGCAGGGCGTGTAAGGGAGGGAGTGTTACTTGGCTTTTGAACCAGATTTTGGTGGGGCAATGTCGCATTTTCAAAGCCCCCAAAGTACCAAAACAGGGGAAACCTTCCAGAAGCCACCCCATTTTGGATTCAGCACGCCTCATAGATCTCAACTAGGGGTGTAATTGTGCATTTAGGTGCACAGGTGTTCCAAATTTTTCTTTTTTTTTCAAAAAAAAATGAAAGGGGGAAAAAGCAATTCCACCATTGTTTTTTGGCTTCAATTTACAGCGTTCGCCGTGCAGTATAAATGACAGGATATCTTTTTTAAAGGGGTCGTAAAATTGCAATGATATAGATTTTATATATTTTTTTGATTTTTTAATTACTTTACACAATAGAAATAGGTCTATAAAAAATTGTGTTTTTATGTGTCCGTTCTATAGCCATAACATTTTCAGTTTTCTGTATACGGAGCTGATTATGGGCTTGTTTTTTGTGGATGAGTTGAAACGTTTTATTAGTACCAATATGGGGGGCATATGCCGCTTTTATCACTTTTATTAAGTTTTTGTGAGGCATTTTGAACAAAATACAACATCCTGGTAGTGTTTTTTTTTTTTTTTTAAAAGCGGTCACCGTGCAGTATAGCTGACATGTTAGTATTACTCAGCAGGTTGATACGATTACAGCGATACCCAATTTGTATTTTTTTTTTATGTTTTACTGCTTTTACACAATAAAAAAACTTTATTCAAATAGGAAAACACGTTTTTGCATCGCCATAGTCTGAGAGCCATAACTTATTTTTCTGTGTACGGAGCTGTGTAGGGGCTTGTTTTTTGCGGGATGAGTTGACGTTTTACTCTCTGGGTCGATACGATTACGGCGATACCCTATTTATATAGTTTTTTTTTAATTTTGGAAGCAAATTTAAAAAAAAAAAATGTTTTTATTGTGTTAAATAATATTTATACCCTCGCTGTCTTCTGAGAGCCATAACTTTTTTATTTTTCTGTATACAGAGACATATAAGGACTTTTTTTTTGAGGATGAACTGACATTTTAATTGGTACAACTTTAGCGTTTATATGAGTTTTTGATCGCTTTTTATTACAATTTATGTGCTGCAGGATGTACAAAAATCGCAATTCTGTGACTGTTTTTTTTTTTTTTTTTTTATGGCATCACCGTAAAAGGTTTAAATTTAAAGTGACAGATTTATAGGGTAGGTCGTTACGCAGGCGGCGATGCCAAATAAATACTTTATTTACTTTTGATCTTTTGGGGGTAAATTTGGGGTTTGTAAAGGGGAAAAGGGAAATGTACATGTTTTTAATTTTATTTTTTGTGTTCGTGTTTTACTTTTTTTACTTTTTTTTTTTACTTTTTCACATTTTTTTACATCTCCCCATGGGGATTTGTAACAGCAAATCCCCACTGGAAAAAGCAATCGTTTGATTGCTGTTTGAAGAGGCGATCTGTGCACAGCGTTACTGCTGTGCACAG
This sequence comes from Phyllomedusa bahiana, assembly GCA_025379985.1. Classification (NCBI taxonomy): domain Eukaryota; kingdom Metazoa; phylum Chordata; class Amphibia; order Anura; family Hylidae; genus Phyllomedusa; species Phyllomedusa bahiana. The sequence goes on from JAODAL010042746.1 coordinate 33,234, forward strand.
GGCGCCATGGCAACTAGTGACACCATGCCCACATGCATTGTGGGCATGGGGACGTCACCAGACTAACCCCCGGGTGCTTTCAGAAAGCACCCGGGGGGTCCGTAGGAGACGGGAGAGCGCATCTCTGCCGCTGCCTCGCCGATGTAGGGAGAGGGGGCTCACTCCTCCTGCCTGCGCCTTCATTATTGTGGCCAATGGACAAGGCTGTCGTGTAAAATGATGCGTTATTTCTACCCGGCCGGGCCAAGAGCCTTTTTTCAACCTCGCGGCCGAGTGGGTGATAAAAAGGCAAATTGAAAGCCCCAGGGGGTAATTTTAAAACCGCTGGGGGGTTTCCCCATGTTCCCCCTTCCGCGGATCCGCCCTCGGCCGGCTCCCCGCCCAAGCACCCCGGCCGATCGGGCCAGGGCCCCCTATGCATACGTCCATTTGCGCGAAGTCACTTCCCGCTAGGGCGTATGCATACGGCCAATGTCGGGAAGGGGTTAAATAGTTTCGATTACTTCATTTAATCCTTTTGGCCTTAAAGTCTGTAGTGAAATCCAGTACATTCTTTTTTTTGAAGATCTGAGAACGATTGGGTACATCACAATTAACACTATCTATAGGGGTAATATTAAAATCCGAAAAATCTTTATTATGTGCCTCTGTGCAGTGTCTTGCTATGCTTTGTAGAAGATCACCTTTTTTTGTGCTAGCACGATGACCATTTAAACGAATATGTAAAGGGCAGGTGGTCTTGCCTACGTATTGCATTGAACATTTACATTCAATCACGTAGACAACATGTGTACTTTTACATGATATGATTTTTTCGTTGCCTTTGAGGTGATCGTTTTCGTTGCCCTGATCATGCCACAACATTTACATTTCGGAGTATTACATGGGAAGCTGCCCCGTTCTGAAGAAATGGATATGTCACTATTAACCCCTTAATGACCTTGGGCGTATGAGTACGTCCCAGGGCCGCTAAGGGGCTTTGCAGGGGGATCGCTCCGCGACCCCCCCGGACAGCCGCCGGTGGTAGCGGCTAAACGCCGCTAACACCCACATAACAGCGCCGGCGGGAACCCATCAGACACCGCGGCAAACATGGCCGCGGCGTCTGAATGAACGCCGATCGGGGCCGCGCACCGATTGTTACGGTCATTGGCACCGGTGCAGCTATGCTGCGGCGATCCGACGACCGGGCATGCTGGTGGGGAGCCTTGGGGAAGGCTCCCGTCACTTACCCTGGCCGGTTTTGGCCCACTTCCGTCCCAGACAAAA
>JAODAL010042747.1:0-27500 GCA_025379985.1 Phyllomedusa bahiana
CAGAGAGCACCTCTATTCACTCAGAACACAAAAAGGAGCTCCTAGATTTTTAGCACATATGAATGAGGCTCATAATAATGACCCCCTCTATGGTTTCATTTGCAGGTATACAGAGAATCGTACATGCAGGAGGTGGCGTTAATAAACATACCAAACTCTTGCAATGTGAGGCGCAGTGGATTCTGCGCACGGAGGCCCTTGGGGTTCTAGGATTAAATGATAGAAATGATCTATCCTCGTTCCTGTGAGATATTTATATGTACGTTGTATCTGAATGCTTCTATGCACTGTGTAATTGTTACTTTGTAGCCGGTTGTATCCGGCAAGGAGGTGGTTATAAGACACGCTGTCGTCACTTCCGTGCAAGCCTTGACAAAGCGCTGCATAGCGCGAAACGGTCGTCGGCGTTCTTTTAGCCACCCATCCGTGATCTTATGCTGCTCGTTTTGAATTAAAGAAGTTTTTATGCAACTGGTGAGTGCCTCTATTACTTCTATCTTCTGCCGTAACTTACAGCCTGTACCTTTTGGCTGAGCCCCGCCGAGCATATAAGGAGTTGTATGGATCATCCTTCCGTTGGAGTAATCTAAGGGAAATGGAGTTGGACACGTAATCCCCTGGTGCCGGTCTTGCATCTTTGTTTGTGTGGCTAAAAAAAAAAACAACCTGTGGGTTCGATATACTCACTAAACCCCTGGATATATATTTCTTAAGAGGAGTAGTTTCCAAGATGGGTCTTTTTAGGGGAGTTTATTAAAGGGGTTGTCTCACTACATTGATTACTCTTACCTCAGTTCTGTTTTCTTGGTTTCATTTTGAATTCAGGGGCGTGTTTACTGGCTTCTACTAGGCTGCAGTAGAAGCCAGGTCTGTAGTTATAGCAACCAGTGCTGGCAGCCTATCAGAAGAGATCAAACAGGTCTGTAGCTATAGCGACCTGAGGAGCTGATGCATCCCATACAAGAGGGGAAATCTCAGAATAGGTAGGAAACTGTTAATGGACATATATTGCAAAGTGACTTGTTTTTGCAAAATCTTAAACATAAAAAGAAATCTGTGCAGTGAGACAACCCCTTTAAGTTTTAGCACCTTAGGGTGTCCGCAGACCTGGATTGGTGCCTAAAAAATATCCTAATGAAAATGAGACCCCAGAGTCCAGTAGGTGCTCCTCTAACTCTGAGGCGTGAGGTTGAGCTAAACAGCGCACTAGGGCCACATATGGGATGTTCCTAAAAATGGCAGAATCAGGGGAATCAATATTGAGTTGCATTTCCCTGGTCACATCTACTGTGTTCCAGTAAGTAAATAATGGATTAAAATTGAAAATCTGCAAAAAAAAGGGAAATTTTGAAATTTCACCTCCACTTTGCTTTAATTTCTGTGAAACACATTACGGGTTAATAAACTTCCTAAATGGTGTCTTGAACACTTTGAGGGGTGTAGTTTCTTAAATTGAGTCATTTCTTGGGGTGTCTAACATACAGGCACTTTAAAGTCACGTCAGTACTGAACTTGTCCCTAAAAAAATCTGTGTTGCAAATTTTCTTGAAAATTGTAAAAATGACTACTAAATTTACAATACCCCAACGTCATAAAAAAATAAAAAAGACACTTAAAAAATGATGCCAACCTACAGTGGACAGACATATGGTAGATGCTAGTTATAAACTATTTTGTGTGCTCTAACTGTCTTACACACAGAAATTTTTGAACTTTTAAAATGGCAAATTTTTCCAAATTTTCACAAAATGTTTATATTTTTCACAAATATACAAGGATTGTATGGACCAAAATTTCTTACTAACTTAAAAGGAACCTGTGACATAGATTATGCCACCCTTGCTGAAGGCAGCACAAGCTAGGTACATACAATCTGTTTCCAACGCTGTGTCAAAGCTGCCAGAGAAGAGTCCAGTCTATTTATGATTCGATGTTAGCCCAGCCCACCCATGACTAGCTCCACCCACCACCATTTATCCATAGGTTAATAGGTTAAATCAGCCATGAGTAGGCAGGGTTAACGCTTGCTCATGAATAAGCGGGACTCTTCTATGGCAGAACAGGCTGCAAACTGCTAGATTTGACTGCTGCATCTTACAGAATAAGGGACACAGCGCTGGAAACAGCAGGTCTGTCACTAGCTTGTGCTGTCCTCAGCAAGAGGGGCATAACCTATGTGACAGGTTCCCTTTAAAGCACAATGGGGAACATGAATGAAACTGTCTGCCACAGTTTTCTGGCGGGATATAAGGCAAAACAACTGGCGTAGGCCATGTCTGACTTATTTATAAAAGCATGTGCCAAAAATGGGTGCACATCCAACATCCTCAACAGTTTTGTCAGCTCCAATTCTTAGAGGGAGTGTCATGCCACATTCATAAGATTAGACCCATGGGACACATTTATAAAGAGCTGCGAGACACTTTCATACATACTGTTCAATGCTACACTAACTTACTGGGAAATATAACTGTGTAGTCTGCGGCAGTTTTCATACATCTCACCCAATGTGTCACAAGAAAACAATCTATGAATCACAAAGCGTTAAAAAGTTATTCCCGCATGTCAGTTTTGAAACAGTGTCCTACCTATTCTGAGATATCCCCTCTTGTATGGGCTGCATCAGCTCCTCAGGTCGTTTATAGCTACAGACCTTTTTTGATCTCTCTGATAGGCTGCAGTGCTGGGTTGCTATAGCTACAGCCCTGGCTTCTACTGCGGGCCTAGTAGCAGCCAGTAAACACGCCCCTGAATTCAAAGTGAAACCAAGAAAACAGGACTGAGGCAAGATGAATCAATGTAGTGAGACAACCCCTTTAACTTCTCTGTCCAATCCCTAGCTGGGGTGGGGTATTTAAACCTGTCTATTTCCTCTTCCTGTGCCTGTGATTGTTCTAGTGACCTGGCTATTGTTCATTTGGATTACTATTTGGATTTCTCTGGCAATACGATTTGGCTTGTGTCTCAGTTACTCTCCATTCTTCTGATTCGGTACTGCGTGCGCTCCTGCTTTGACCTCAGCCCATCTGACACTCTCCTATTTGTTTTCCATTGTGTCTGTGCTCTGTATGTCATCCATTTATCTGCTCCCTGTTTAGCCAGGGTTTGGTCCCAACAAGGTTCCTGTGCGGGGTCGCCCTTTTCGGGCAGTTGCTTTGCTTAGGCAGGGTTAGCTAGGGAAGGATTAAGGAGTCCCTGACAGAGTCCTAGCACTGTCATAGAGATAAAAACTGGCTGCGGTGGTAAAGGGCTAATGGTACCCAACCATCTTTGGTCTCTCCTGTTTCCTGTCACTACTAACCATCTTGAGTAGCCTGTCTTTTTGTAGTGAATTCTCCCTCACCACATGACCAAAATAGAGAAGTTTCCGTCTGGTGATTTTGCTTTTCAGGGACAATTCTGTGTTTATACGGTGAAGAACATCTTTGTTGGCGATTCTGTCCATGAGATTTGTAGACGTTTTCTCCAGCACCACAGCTCAAATGAATTGATTTTTCTTCTCTCTGGTTTTGTGAGCGACCATGTCTCACAGTCATTTGTCACCGGACACTGAACTTTTATGACCTCACTTCCAGTTGTCGGTGTGATTTATTCTGAGAGTAGAGTTGTTAGTTATTGTACTCCTGTGTTCTGACCCCTTGTCTGGACTCTGACCTCGTTTGACTGCCCTGACCTTTCTGCATTGGACCTGACTACACTTCTGCCTAACCTCTTTGTACCTTGCGGTACCTCACCCATCACCACGAGTTGTCACTTCAGAGGCAGCGATCTGGAAGTCCCTGCAGCAAAGCCCACCACGAGTAGATGGTGGCTCATACCATCTTCTCGCGGTGACCCAGTGGATCCACTATCCTCCATTCCTGACACTGAGACTGTCAAGTTAAGGGTTAAAGCTCCTGTCCGAAACAAGAAACAATTCATGGTTCAACACAAGAAACAATTCATGTTGTGACACAAGATACAATTCAAGGACTCTCGCCTGCGCTTCAGGACCTTGAAATTATAACGGAACTCTATGTATGTTATCGCTACATGTAACCTGTACAAGTTTGTGCTCCGGCTGATGGCATGTATTCACGCTTATAACCAAAACTTATATAAACTCACTGCTGTATTAATAAATACTTCTTCTTTGTTCAAGCGCACACCATGTCTCATATGGATACTAACTTATCGTATCTATATCTGATAGAGGTGGTAGCAGGCCCAGGCGTCCGGGGTCTGGAGCCATAACAATTGGGCTTCACTCAGCAACTAGAGAATCTCCAAAAGGAGGAACTTATCAGCTGGCGCTCCGAACAGGGACCCACACCTATTGGGTATCACCCACAATCCTTGGATCTCGAAGCAACGCAGGGAATCTGACTGAAGGAATGCACGGACAAAACCTGGCCAGGTAAGAGCATTTATTTATTAAGCTCTTATTTACTCCGGGGTCTTTTCCCCGAGTCTATGTTCCAATGGTCCGAGTCCAGGGGTATAAGAGAGGTATACCTATGTAGTGGGTCCTCTTGCAGGACAAAGAACCTTGACCTACTTGCTTTAGTGAAAGCATGAATGGGATGAAAGCATTAAGGCTGTCATTTGTTTGTTAAATTGGGAAGGGGATTGCCGAACTAAGAGGGTCTGCGCTTGAAAGGAGGGGGCATGATCTTATGCTTAACCCCGTAATGTAGACAAAACTAAGTGGCAAGTCTGTGTGGGGAATAAGGAATAAGTGGGCAGGATTAAGGACTGAAAGGTTCTTGGGTGTCGAGTCCATTCCTGTCTTTAGGCTTGAATGTATGAGCCTGACTATCGATGAATAGTCTGGGACACGGGTTCAAAAGGTGGGCAGATTTAAAAAGGGAATAAGGATACCCGGTAAAAAATATCTTAGGACTGTGTGGGTTCCGGAGTGTGGTATGACATTGTGACTATAACAGGTATCATCCTGGTAGCATTTATATTGCTTGGAGGGTATTACTTGCATGTGCAGTCGGATTTGGACCAAGTATTTTCGTCCTAGCTTCCCAGATGATAGGACACCAATTAGGTACCAAAAAGGATCCAGAGGATCTGTTAAATTTGGAAAACTTTCCAATAGGGGAACGGAGGGGACGAGAAGGGATCCTGGGCCCGGGGCAAGTCAAAACCCTACCGGAGGCCCTCAGAGGTTAAGTCACCTCCTCCTATGTTATCATGGCAGGAGGCAGTCAAAGAGTTGAGCCGAATCCTAAATTCATTCGGAGTCACCGGACAGAGTCAGTTAGACCTAAAGACCAGGGCAAAGAGTGTTAGAAACCAGAAGGGTGTGGGTAAAAGAAAAGAGGATGGGAGCACCAAGTTGAATGTCTGCTCCAACTATCTGAAACTGTTTGTGAACCAGAGTTGGGTGTATGACAGTTCAGTCAATGGATGGTGGACCATGTAAAAAACCCATCCGACAACATGTAGCCAGTTGCCCTGAAATTAAAGAAGATCAGACACCACCCCCGTACCCAAATGCTGCCTCCAGCAGCGTAGAACCGGGTGTGGACTGCACTCGTTGCGGTCAACAGAACCCAGACTGGAGGGATACATTTTTTGGATGCGGGGCACCTCGACAAGGACAGCAAGCGAGCCACTCAGGCCAGTATTTGAAAGGCGAGCATTAAAACAAAATCCTGTTGACCCTAAATAATCCGAATGCCCAAAGGCAGACTCGAGCGGGGCCCGTATGAGGTTTAACCAACCATGGGCAGCTCCCCGAACAGATGGTATACTTGCAAAGTGCGCCCAAACCCAGGTATTACCCTCTGAGTTTCAGCAGCTTTATGACTCAGTTACAGGGTACCTACAAGCAGCTGGATAGAATAGCGGACTGTGTAGACTTAAGATGCCCACAGAGGACCATTCAAGATTAGAACAGGAACTCCAGCCTCATACCCCAGCATGACATAAGAACTGAGGCATCAGGAGAAAACGTTTTGTCAGAGGTGGCAATATTCTGCCTGGGAAAACAGACAACCAAGGGAACTACAGTCCCAGGGCAGCAGAGACAGGATGAGACTGTGAACGAATTATGGTTTAGAATTCTGGAGGGTATGAGGGATGAGGGACATGACATTGCCACCGGACCAGTAAGGAGAGTAATGATAAGGACGTTCCTAGATGGAATGCATCCCCGAGTGGCAGATAAACTTAAATTATGTTGTCCCGATTGGAGATCCACGGAGATGCAACCGCTCTCTTAGAAAAAGCAAGGGGAGTAGAAATGGATATGAAGGACAAGAAGGTGAGGGTTGCACACGTACAAGTTGAGGGGAATACAGAAGGTTTACCAAGACGAGGGGCCCCAACCTGTTTTTATTGCAAAAACAAGGGCCACATAAAACTTGACTGTAGAAAGAAAAAGAGAGAATGATGGAGAGAAAAGGAAAAGGCAGGAGAGTCCTGAACAGGACTGATTAGCAGCACTGAAGGGGACAGGCAGTGGTCCAGGCCCAGCAATCTATGTCCCTATAACCTTACAGGGGGCCACTCATAGACCCTGGGGAACTGGAGCCTCTAGGTCTGTCATCAACAAAAAGTTTATACGAGAGTTTAGTATCTACAGATTCTGTTGTTGTATCCGGGTATAGTGGATTCATAGAAGAATTACCACTCACTGTACCCCTAAAAGTAAAAATTGGCCCCCATACATTTTTATCACGGTTTTTGATTTCAGATGGGGCAGACAGAACTTTGTTGGGTGCAGATATTTTGACCACACTACAAGCTAATATCAAATACCATCCAGATGGCACCGTAACTTTAACCCCTTAAGCCGAAAGCCTGAAAAGTAGTTAATGACCAGAACATTTTTTTAGTTTTTGCCTCCTTGTGTTTCAACAGTTGTAACTTTTTTATTTTTTCAATGACGCAGCTGTATGAGGCCTCGTTTTATTCGAGACAAGTTGTACTTTATGGGGGAATAGTTTAAGTTCACTTATAAATAATTGCAGTATTTTTTATTTTTTTATTTTTTTTTAAATTTCTGTTTTTTTATTATTTTTTTTACACCATTCACATTTCACACTTAATAACTTGTTAGATTAATTCTACAGGTTATTACGGTCGTGTGGATACCAAATATGTGTAGGTGTTTTTGTGCGTGTAATTTATGAACAATTATTTTGTATTAAATATTTTTATTTTATTATTTATTTTTTATTCTTTCATTTTACACTTTTTACATTTTTTTTTACTCCCATGAAGGGAAAACTGTTTAAAATTTTTTTAAATTTTTTTTTTTTTCCCATTAGTAATGTATTAGATATTCATATTCCCTTAATACATTCTAATCTGTGTAGTCGGGACACGGGCGTGATCAGGACACTAAAACAGTGTTTCCCGGGGTTTCACTGGCTTCTTACAAAGACAGTCTGGGGCCACGTTGGTCCCCAGGCTGACTGTGCACCCTTTTCCCCGGCCCTCTGTCGGGTGCCCGGGTGTTCCGTTTACCCAAAACAAAAGGCAGGGGATCCTTTGATTGCCCCTGGGGGTAACGCACCCCCCGAAATTAAAAGGGGTTTTTAAAAGCATCGGGTTGCGGAGGTTTTCCCGCCCCCTGAGGGCCCGGCGGAGTTTGCTTGGGACCGGGGCTGTGTATAAAACCCCCGACCCTAGGGGAATTGCGGCGCCGGCCCCGAAAACCCCCGATGTCTGCCCCCGACTTTCAAAAGTCTAAAGTCGGCGGGCGGTCTTTAAAAGGGGTTAAAAACCATTTTAGTGCCAATTTTTTTGAAAAAAGCTCTATTCGTATTGTGTAAATTTGACCCAAAAAAATCCGGAAGTGGCGTTTTTTATGGAAAAAGTGAGGAAAAAATTTTATTTCAGAGTGCCCCAACTTTTCAAAAGGGAAAAAAAAACCCCCAAAAACGGGACATGGGGGGGGGCGGACATGTATAAACGGGTTTTTTCCCCCCCTTTTTTTTTTGGCGTTTTTACTGCGCCTCCCAGCCCGAATCCCGCTGTGGGGACGGGGGGTTTCAGTTTTTGGCCAGTTTTTGCCCCATTTTCCCGCTGGGGCCCCACTTTGAAGGGGGGGGCCCGCGGGGCGGGGTTTGTGGGGCGGGGTAGGCGTTGGTTGGGGGCGGGACGCGGCGCGTATATATCGAGGCATGTCCGATAAAGAGTCGGCAAAGCGAGGGCATTGCGGGCGCTGGGGCAGCTCCGAAGGCAGACCTGTTTTTTTTTGGTCAAAACCCTTTCCGGCAGAGGCGAAGGGAAGCAGGTTCAAAAACATGCGGGGAAACTTCCCGAAAAATCGCTACAAAAAATCTCGGCGCCCCCCGCCCCCGTGCACCCCAAAGTTTTTGTTTCCCAAAAAAAAATTCCCCTTTCCCAAAAAGCAAAAACATGTCAAAAAGGGGCCGGGTTTCAAAAAATAAAAAAAAACAAAATTTAAAAAAAAAAACCATTTTCCCCCAAAAACTCTAGAACGGCGCAATATAAAGTTTTTATGATATTGAAAATTTTGCCGGGAAAATTTACAGTAATGATAAATTCGAAACCTTTCTCATTGTGGGGTTTAAACCCGGGCCCAAATTTCGGGAATAGGGGCGACAGTGAACCTTTAAAAACCCTAGGGGGAAGGAGGGGGCCAATCAGAACCCCACGGGGGGAAATAATTCAAAATAAAGTAAAAAGACAGAAAAGACCCTGTTTGGGGGGGCTGAGCTGGGGTGCTTGGCAAATCCCAGCCAATTTTCAGGCATGAGCTACTTCTCCCATTATGGGTCTATGGAGAGTTGGGCGAAATGCAATATCGGCTCTCAGGGGCCTTTGCGGCATGAAGTTTTAATCAAAAAATATTTTTTTAAGTGTAAAACTTTTAACCCGATAAAGGCCAAACCCCCTTTCTTTAAAAATTAAAACATTTTAAAAAAACCCAAAACAACGCGTTTGTCGCCGGACCGGCGCTAAAGGGAATTGCCAATGAGAGAATTGCGGGAAATACAGTAATTAAATTGTTTAAGTTTTTAAATGGTGGGCGAAGCCACCCAAAATCAGAATAGGAGCGACAAAGACCCATTATACCCCATTTAGGGAGAATTTTGGGGCCCAACCCAGTTTGGGAAGGGGGCCCAGGGGCCCCATTCAAAAACCTATAAAGGGATTTATTAACCAATAGAATAGGAGCGCAAATTTCCCAAATTTTTACCCATGGGAAGTTTGGCCCAATTTAAAAATTTCCAAAGGCGGGGACATTTAAAAAAATACCAGTAAAAAAGGGACAGAAAGGGGCTGTTTGGCTGAGCTAGGGGTTTTGGCTTGGTTTTTCCCACCCAAATCAGAGCGCGAGCTACTTTCCCATTATAGTCTATGGGGGGAAAGGGGGGCCCCTCTGAAATCTCGGCTTCAGGGGCGGCGGGCATGAAGTATTAATCCAAAAATTATTTTTTTTTTAAATGTAAAACTTTACCCAGATAAATAGCCAACCCTTCTTTCCCAAATTTAAAACATTTAAAAAAAAACCCGAAAAAGCTTTTGTCCCCGGGAGACCGGCGCACTTGGGAATTGAAATTTAGGAAAATTCCCCGGGGAATTTACAGTAATTTAAATTTTTTTAAGCTATTCTCATTGGGGGGCAAAAACCAGCCTATCGAAAAAGGAGGGGAAAATTTGCCCCCTTTAAAAAAAACCTTTGGAGGAAAAGAATTGCCCAAAACCCAAAAATAGGAGCGACAATGTCCCTTTTATACCCTATGGAAAAAAATTTAAAACCAATAATTTTTCCCAAAGGGGGGGCCAGTTCAAAAAAAAGGGTTTGAAGGGGGGTGGGGGCCCTCATCCAGTTTAGCCAATAGAGCGGAGTATTTTATAGAGTTCTATGGGGAAAAAAAAATTCTGAGCGCGCCCCGTGGGATTGGTTTAAGTTAAAAGAGGGGGCCGTTTTTTGGGGACCAATTGGGAGAGCGGCGACGCCCCATGGGTTTTTTCAAATTGCAATCTGAAATCAAACGGTTCCCCGGCAAAATCAAATTTTTAAGATTTAAAAGAAGTGGCCCCTGTTTTTATTTCTTTATTTTCGTTGCCCCCCCATACTATTGATCCTTGGCAAACGAAAAAAAAAGAAATTAAAACTTAAATTTTTTTGATTTAATTTTTTTTTTTTCTTTAAATTCCCCCATATTATTATTAAATTTTATAAAACCCCTAGGGGCTGTCCGCCTTGGAATTTTGATTGGTCAATTTTTTTTCACATTGGATTTTAAAAGGGGCATTGGGCGTTTCCTTTTTCTGATAAAGGGTGGTTTATGCCCAAACCCAAAGAGAATAGCTTTAAACAATTTGAATTAATTATTTCCGGGGAATTTCTATTTTTGCAAAATTTCCCCATGTACGCCTTTGGGCTCGGCGGGGCAAAAGGGCGGTTTTTTTTGGGTTTTTAAACTGTTTTTTTTTGTAAAGAAAAGGGGTTTGGGTCTTTATCTGATAAATTTTTACATTTAATTTAAAAAAAATTTTTGGATTAATACTTCATGCCGCACGGCGCTGAGAGCGAGATTTTTGGGGAGCCCATTTTCTCCAAAAACTATAATGGGGGAAATGCTCGCGCCTTTATTTGGCCGGGGTATCCAAGCCACCCCTAGTCAAACCAATCAGATCTTTTTGGGCTTTTTACTGTATTTTTTAACTGTTCCCCCCTTTGATTTTGATTGGTCACAAAAAATTCTTTCCCTTGGAAAATAATGGGCTTTTTGTTTCCCATTTTTGATTTGGGTTAAAAACTCCTTCATAGGTTAGGGGAAAAGGGCCCCCTGGGGGCCCTCCCATTTTTGTTGGTCCAAACTTTTTCCCTTTGGATATAAGGGGCCTTTTTCGCTTTCCCATTCTGGGTTGGGTGGCTTCTGCCGGGCCAATGAGGGAAAAGCTTAAACCAATTTTTAATTACTGTATTTTTCCCGGGGGAATTCCTTTTATTACAAATTTTCCCCATTTAGCGCCCGGGCTCGACGACCCAAACGCGTTTTTTTTGGGTTTTTAACTTTCTTTATTTGTAAAGAAGGGTTTTGGGCTCTTTTTCTTTTTAATTGGGTTTTACAGTTTTAATTTAAAAAAAATTTTTTTTAAAACTACTTTCCCCAAAGGCGTGAGAGCCGAGGGTTGCTTTTCGCCCATCTTCCATAGCTATAATGGGGGAAAATAGGGGTTGCAATTTTGATTGGTGAGCCAGCCGGGGCCCCCCCTAGTCGCAATTTTCCCCCTTTTTCAGAAATTTTTTTCAGTATTTTGGAAAATGTCCCGCCGGGTGGTTCTGATTTTGGTTTTAAAAAATTTTTTCCCTAGGCTAGATTTGGGGCTCTGGCGCTTTCCCATTCTGATTGGTTTAGGGTAGCCAAGTCCCCGGGGAGCTTAAAACAATTTAGCTATTTTCCTTTTTTAAAATTTTTTCCCCCGGTTATTTTGAAATAGGGCCCGCCGTGGATTTTTGATTTGGGCTAAAAAATTCCCCATAGGTTTTAATTGGGGTTTTACTGCGCCCCCTAGCTGATTGGGCCCGGGGGATGCCGTCCCCAAACGAATTAGCTTTCCCCGGGATGTTTTGAGTGCGCTACCCCCGCCGGTGAATTTAGTCGCCCGCCCCCCTCTGCCCCCTCCCGTCCCCGCACTGGGCCTAAACACCCGGGCCAAGGGCGGCGGACTTTTTCCCCATGTTTTGCCGCAAATCCTCCCGCGCGCAAGCTGCAGCCCGGGGCCCGGGCCCGCACTGCGCCCCGGGGCCCCCACTGCGCCTAAACCCAAATGGCGAGGCGCGGCGGACTTTAAATGCCATGTAATTTAGCGCGGGCCCCCGCAAAAAATCAGGCGCAAGGGTTCCCCCGGAAAACTGGCGGAAAAAGGGGCGCCCCGACCCGGGGGGGATTCATACATGTGGCCCAGGATGGGCTACCCGTTGCCACCTGGGTTTAAAATTAAATAAAAACCCCCGGTTTTCGTTACCCCAAAAATTTGACAGTACCCACTAAATGCGCAGCCAAGAGGCGCCATAAACAGAAAAGGGTTTATGAATTCCAAAACGGCGGGGGTATTTTTATCGAAATTTATCCCCACCAGCCCAAAAACCCCCCTGTATCTTGTGAAAAAAGAGGCCCGGGGCAAAAAAACGAGAAAGGGCCCAAAACCGCATGGTGCACGACCTCAGAGCTATAAATGCAATCCTAACCCCTATGACTCCAGTGGTCCCCAATCCACACACTTTATTAACCCAGGTCCCTAGCAGGTCCACGTTTTATACGGTTGTGGATTTGGCGAATGCATTTTTTGGGGTATTACGGGACCCCGAGTGTGTCCCTCTATTTGTATTTACACACAAACAAAAACAATATGGATGGACTCGTTTGCCCCAGGGTATGGTACACTCGCCCACTCTGTATAGCAGAGCTATGAGTTCTGTGCTTGAACGCTGGGACGTCCCACAAGGATGTGCCTTACTGCTATATATTGATGATATACTTCTCTGCTGTCCCACTAGAGTAGACTGCCAACAAGTCTCACTTAATTTGCTCATATTCCTGGCCCAAAATGGCAGCAAGGATAAACTTCAATTTTGCAAAGACAGAGTAGTGTTTTTAGGCCATTGCCTGTGTGATGGAAAAATGCACCTGGCAGCAGAGAGACAACAGGCCATTGCAAATACCAAACTGCCATCCACTCTCAAGTAGTTGCGAGCATTTTCATATTCAGTTGCCAAAAAGTGGCAGGTACGAGTACGCCTTAGTATGTGTAGATCTTTTTTCAGGATGGCCTGAGGTGTACCCAGTGGCACATGCCACTGCAAGGGCCACAGCAAAGAAACTGGTAATGGAACTTGTCCCTAGGTTTGGACTCCCTGAGACCATAGAGTCAGACAGGGGTACCCATTTTACAGGAGAAGTTTTCCAAAATACCTGCCAGATGCTGGGTATTGAATCTGCCCTCCACACTCCACATCATCCCCAGTCATCAGGGAAGGTGGAAAGACTAAATGGGACTATCAAATTGAAGCTGGCAAAGGCAATGCAGGAACTGGGAAAAACTTGGCCCGACTGCCTACCCGTTGTCCTGTACTCCATAAGAAACACTCCGCAGGGGAAACACAAATTAACACCATACGAAATTTTGTTTGGGAGCGCCCCAAGACTAGGTGGTTACTTTCCCCAATCTTGCCAGTTGGAGTGTGATAGTCTCACTAGTTATGTGATAAAATTACAGAACCAACTAACTGAAGTGCATGGAAAAGTGTTTTCTTCTTTGCCAGATCCTGACGCCGAAAATGGAGCTCACACGCTGAAGCCAGGCGACCAGGTGTACCTTAAGAAACACTCCCGGAAAGCGTTGGAACCCCGGTTCGAGGGACCATACCAAGTCCTGTTGACGACTGCTACCTCTGTAAAGCTAGAAGGGAAACCAACATGGGTCCATGCAAGCCATTGCAAGCGGGCCTGAGGTGCCTCTGGACATTGACACTGATCCGGATAAGTATTGCTTTAATGGGAATGCATGAACAGGAAAATAAATTCACCGCACATCACATGGTTCTAGCGAAAGAAATAAACCAAACAGATTGCTGGATATGCACACATGCCCCAGTCACGGCCTTATCTATGCCATATTTGGCGATGCCATGGGAGGAGATGAGGGATTGGACTAATTGCTCAGATCAATTAGCCAATAATGACACCAAATACTCTAGGCACTGGAACACCAGCATACCGATTCCCATAGTAGGATGGATATCTTTGCCCTGGTGGCAGGGTAATCTCACCACATCAATAGAGCATCAGCAGTATCTTGCATACAAGGGGGGAAGTTGGGTATCTCGTAATTACTCGGGAGTTGCCAAACTGGGGGAAATTCCGAGTGAAGGCATCCAGATTAGCTTCAACGCCACTTCCTCTACCACAGATGCCTTTAAACCTTCCCTGCTAGAACGATACCTACACAACATATCGTGGGAAGGGAATAGGTATTTCCCAAATGGGACTAACGAGACCTGTGCAAGCATCCCAGGCAATCTGCCATGTAATGAAAGTGCAGCATATAGTCCAGGTGTCCCGCCCTGTGGAGAGCCAACAGCAGGCTATTGTAGTCCATTGGGGCAAGTCCCCTCCTGGTGTATGCTCAAGAATATCTCAGGGTTTGTAGATCTGGCCCATCGATTGGTCCTACAGCATTCAGGACTGTGGGACCTCCCACCCGGAACCTATTGGATCTGTGGGCAAAATGCCTATAAATGGTTGCCAGTAGGAGTAAAGGGTACCTGTACTCTGGCCAGGTTAACTCCTGCCACTTTTATAACCAAACCCGAACAGTTGAATTACTTAGCCATGCAGAAACACATGCTGGTAAAGAGGGCAGCGGATAATACACCCAGAGCAAATGGAAGACCCCACATAGTAGAAATGAGTATTGGGAATAAGATAGCCAGTACTCTACTATTATATCCTATGGTTGCCCAGACCTGGGATAAGCTAGTAGAGGCAACTGATTACCTGGATGACCAGATCTTTGACATCTTAGAGGTCCTCAACACCACGGTGCCAACCCAGAATCAATTGATAGTGGTCACAAACCAACACACTATAGTTTTAGATTTTTTGGCCGCTAGCCAAGGTGGTATGTGCCAGGTCATCGGCCCAACTTGTTGCCACTATATAGATAACACCGGAACTCTTCAAGCTAAATTAAAACTTGATCAGATAAAGGAGTTTAGAAGAAAATATGATGAAGCAAACGAAAAAAACAAAGACGCTTGGTGGGGGGAAACTTTTTCTGCCCTAAACCCAGCTAACTGGTTCAAGGGACTGGGGGGTTGGCTAATGGGCATATTGCAGACTGTATTACAAATATTTTTAGTTATTCTGCTTGTCTATGTTGCTGCTCGAATATTATTGAAGATTGTATTCTGTTGTTTGGAGAAACGCCAATTTTCTGCACCAATATGAAGGGACAGCTTAGTGGGCTCACCAGGGCTTGGAAAGTCCAGCTACACAGGGGGATCATCTGTTTAGGGATGATTCGTCTCAACCTGGTGAAGCCTCACTACTCCCCTTCCCGTCCTCGCTACCCTGGTGTTGGCACAGCTAAAAGACAGGAGCTAGGGAAAGGAATGTGCAGGAAAGGCATTGTGAAGCAGTGTCTAACGTTTTTTCTCTTTACAGATGAAGGCAGTTTGCACGCCACTAACATACTGTATCGTTTGTGCAAAAGGGGGGAATTGTCAAGTTAAGGGTTAAAGCTCCTGTCCAACACAAGAAACAATTCATGGTTCAACACAAGAAACAATTCATGTTGTGACGACAAGATTTACAATAAATTCAAGGACTCTCGCCTGCGCTTCAGGACCTTGAAATTATAACGGAACTCTATGTATGTTATCTCTAAATGTGACCTGTAAAAGTTTGTGCTCCGGCTGACTGCGCATGTCAGTCACCGCTTATAACCAAACTTATATAAACTCACTGCTGTATTAATAAATACTTCTTCTTTGTTCAAGCGCACACCATGTCTCATGTGGATACTAACTTATCGTATCTATATCTGATAGAGGTGGTAGCAGGCCCAGGCGTCCGGGGTCTGGAGCAATAACAATTGGGCTTCACTCAGCAACTAGAGAATCTCCAAAAGGAGGAACTTATCAGAGACTATCCATGCACTTCCATATTTGATCTATGCTCACCATGGCTTCATGCCCACATGGCCACCTACCTGATGCTTGATCTCTCCTATCGAACCACCACTGTGATCAATAAGGGATCCAGGAGAAACAAACCTGTCAACCACCTGTATTTCTTCTTGGTGATCTTTATGTGAACTTGTTTTTTGGTGGTCATCATGATTTTGGTCTTCTTGATGTTGAGATAAAGTCCCATCTTCTCACTCCATCACCAAGCAACGCAAGCATGCAGTTATCTGCACAGTGTTCTTCATATTGCTAGAAAATGGTAAAGTTTATTAAGGCAGGAGCTTCAAATGTTCTCAGGACACTATGTCGTGATATGGGATCAGAGCATATTGGAGCAATTCTTCCCACAGAAGTTGGATGGCTATCATGTGGGCAGCTGCTGAACAGACGTGGTGAATTAAAAGATGAATTGACTGTTTTCCTGGAGGCTGTGAAAAGGTTATGAACATCTGGCTTATTTTGAAAATAAAATTTGGGTCTTAAAGCTGTGCTCTGTGGCTCTGTTCACCTCTGCATCAAAGATTCAAAAATCGTAGACAAATGTTGCAGCATGCAGCACTATGCTGTCTAGCTGAAATGATCAGAACCTTACCGATAACCCAACTGCCCCAATTATAGTCATTGAGATCTGTCAGGCACCGTTAAAGTGGTTTTCTCGCTACAAAGATCATATCTGTAATGATGGGGACAGTAAAAATAAGCACTTTTGCAATTGGTTTGTATTACCTTAATCATTTAGTATAGCAGCTATTAGCTAATTTGTAAGTGTCTTGAGCTAAATCTGAAGCCTGGGATTGGCTGCCTAATATTTAGTTCAGCCCTGGTCTGGACACGCCCCCTGTGCTGTGATTGGCTGCATGCACTCAATGTGCTCACTTCCCTCTAAGCTGTGTAAAAATGAAACTGAAACTGGCTCCCCCAAATTTCTTTGCAAGGTGCCTCCTGTGTCTGTGTAATAAAGGCTGCCTGAGCTCTCTATGCTCCTCTCCCAGTGATAGCTCTTTGTGGAGGATCTGGGCATTTACTGAGTCTCTAGCTGCTAGACACAGCCTTATACACTCTGCTCTCCCTCTACCTCCTGCCTGATTACAGAGGGAGGAGCAGAGTGCATTTCTCACATTTGTTTCATCAGTTCAGGCTGTATGTATAACTGTTTACACTAGTACAGGTGTTCTGTTACAAGGAGCTTGTGGAGGGAGGTGATAGCTTTGCAGACATGAGAACTGACCATTGCAGAAGGTCTGCAGAGCTGTGACATCCTCTCTCTCCCACTACTCACATTGAATGATGATGGTGACTAAGGAGGGAGCAGGGAGGGGGTTGTGATGATGTCACCAGTCTTCAGTAAGGGAAGAAACTCCTACTGGGAGGAGTGAGCCTACCCTGGATTTGAGGCTGTAAGACAAAGAGAAACAGCTCATGTCTGCAAAAGCCTGTGGTGAGAAAACCCCTTTAATGTCCATCACATCATGGATAATATATTCAAATAAGCTCCAGGGAAAAGAGCTAGGACTCTGCACTGCCCTCTATAAGATGTAGCATTCCCCAAGTCACATCTGACTCACTGAACCTTAAAATACGAATGGGAGTAAAGTCAAACCATTAGATCATCTGCAGACACTTTTTTCAGGATGTTTTTTCCTCATCAGTGTGGAGCAGGGTAGTGGTTGGCTATGTGAGAGGCTCTCGATGTAGCTCAAAAGGGGCAACGCTCTTCATGAGGGAGAGGTACTATTTAGGTGTGTGGAGACTTTCATGCAATGGTCACTACACTGCCATTTACATATATAGTTGCATAGTTTGTTAGGCCAAAAAAAGACAAACGTCCATTCAGCCTATAGTGCTATAGTGTTGATCCAGAGGAAGGCAAACCCCCCCATGAGGTAGAAGCCAATTTTAGGAAAAAAAAATTCTTCCCGACTCCAATCTGGCAATCAGAATAAATCCCTGGATCAGCGACTCTTCTCCTGGACACTATAACTTGTTATATTATTACATCTAGAAATGTATCCAGACCCTTCTCCAGAATCCCGGTCACTATAACTTGTTATATTATTACATCTAGAAATGTATCCAGACCCTTCTCCAGAATCCCTGTCACTATAACTTGTTATATTATTACATCTAGAAATGTATCCAGACCCTTCTCCAGAATCCCGGTCACTATAACTTGTTATATTATTACATCTAGAAATGTATCCAGACCCTTCTCCAGAATCCGGTCACTATAACTTGTTATATTATTACATCTAAAATGTATCCGACCCTTCTCTAGTATCCTTGTCTCTATAACTTGTTATATTATTACATCTAGAAATGTATCCAGACCCTTCTCCAGAATCCTGGTCACTATAACTTGTTATATTATTACATCTAGAAATGTATCCAGACCCTTCTCCAGAATCCTGGTCATGATAACCTGTTATATTATTACACTCTAGAAATGCATCCAGCACCTTTTTGAACTTTGTTAATGAATTCACCATGACAAGTTCCTCTGGCAGAGAGTTCCACAGTCTCACTGCTATTACAGTAAAGAATCTCTTTCTATATTTATGTAGAAACTTTCTTTCCTCTAGACGTAGAGGACGCCCCCTTGTTCTGGATACAGTCCTGGTTATCAATAGATCTCGGGAGAGATCTCTATATTGAGCTTTAATATATTTAAACATATTTATCATGTCCCCCCGAAGCCGTCTTCTCTCTATCAACTAAATAACCCTATTCTTGCTCATCTTTCCGGGTATTGCAGTCCCCCCAGTCCTTTTATTATTTTTGTTGCCCGCCTTTGTACGGTTCAAGCTCTACAATGTCTTTCCCTTGCCTTGGGCCCCCTGGTGTCCACAATATCCCATGTGTGGTCTGACCCGTGACTTGTATAATGGGAGAATAATGTTCTCATCATGTGCATCTATGCCCCTTTTAATAGACCCATAATCCTATTTGCCTTGGCAGCTGCTGCCTGACACTAGCTGCTACAATTAAGTTTACTGTCCACTAGGATTCCCAAGTCCTTCTCCAGTGACTTTTTCCCAGCGTATTTCCAGTAATCATGTAATGGATTTTTCCTCCCCATGTGCATAACCTTGCATTTATCTGTGTTAAACCTCATCTGCCATTTCTCTGGCCAGGCCTCCAACTTATCCAGATCCGTTTGTAATACAACATTATCCTATTTTGTTGATTACTTTACAGACTTAGTATCATCTGCAAAGATCGATATTCTACTGTGCAATCCCTGTATAAGATCATTAATGAAAATATTAAATATGATAGGGCCCAATACTGACCTCTGTGGTCCCCACTAATAACAGGGATCCAGTCTGAGTGTGTCCCATTAATCACCACCCTTTGTTTTCTATCACTGAGCTAGTTGCTTACCCACTTGCACACACTTCCCCCAGTCCAAGCATTCTCATTTTACTTACCAACCTTTTATGTTGCACAGTATCAAATATTTTCGAAAATTCTAGATATATGACATCCAGTGCCTCACCCCGATCCAGTCTAGCACTGACTTCCTCATAGAAGCTGATGAGATTAGTTTGACAGGACCGATCCTTCATAAACCCGTGCTGGATCGGCGTTATACATTTATTTTCAGTGACATACTCCAGGATAGCATCTCTGAGAAAACCTTCAAACATTTTACCCACAACAGAGGTTAAGCTTACCGGCCTATAGTTTCCAGGATCACTTTTTGACACCTTTTTAAATATTGGCACCACATTTGCTATGCGCCAGTCCATTGGGACATACCCCGTTATTAGACAGTCCATAAATATTAAGAATAGGGGCATATCTTTGACATCACTTAATTCCCTTTAGGACATGGGGTGTATGCCATCTGGACCTGGGGATTTGTCTATTTTAATCTTCTTAAGGTGGAGCTGCACTTGATCTTGGGTTAGACAAGAAACATTTAAGGTGTCGAAAAAATTTAGGACCATGTGAACAGATATTCGGATTTTTTACCTAAAATACAGTGGAAGTGTGAACATGTTTTTTGGAAAAACGCTGTTTTTGAAACCTAACCTCAAGAAAATCCAAGTTGTGTGGATGAAAGCTCCGATTGTCAATGGAGGTCTGTGGGGATAGTTTACAGACTGTAAATCATTGTCATGTAGACGGACCCTAAGGAAGAACTGCAGTCACGTGTGGCCTTTGGTCACGGGTGGCCCTGCTCAAAGTTATGTAGCTCCATGGAATTCCTTCTTCAGATCTGACGAACCCTATTTTTCTCATCCACAGGTATGCTTCTACCTTTGATCCACTACTGCTCCCATTCTCCATTTGATGTATGCTTCTACCTTTGATCCACTACTGCTCCCATCCTCCATTTGATGTATGCTCTACTTGTGATCCACTACTGCTCCCATCCTCCATTTGATGTATGCTTCTACCTTTGATCCACTACTGCTCCCATCCTCCATTTGATGTATGCTTCTACCTTTGATCCACTACTTTTCCATTTACAACTTTCTAAACTGTCTGGCACTATGCTTTTCCTTCCCACCATTATCTCTATCTCCCCCAATTTTCCCTTGCACTAACTCCCCCTACCCCCAAAACACCCCGCTGGGCAATACTCTAAAACCCCCTCCTTTGCTTCTACCCCCTCACCTTTTCTGCTCCCACCAACCTCTTCCCCACTGTTAATGCCCCCTCCGCACCAAAAAAAACCCCTTTTAACCATTCCTTTCCTCCCCCCCCTTTCTCACCCTCTCTCTATCCCTCGGCCCGGGGGACATACCCCCCTAACCCGGGGCCCCCCCCAACATTCCCACCATTGTCTCCCCTCTTCAAAAACCGTTTGCACCACTACAAATTTCTTTTTAACCCCATCAACCTAAAAGCACATCCCTCTGACCCCTGTTTCCCCCAATCCCTCTCCTTTGGAGCTCCCCTGAATGCACGGAGTATGAAAAAAACTTTTCCTAAAACATGCCCTTTTTTATCCCCAAAAAATTTTAAACTCTTCCCTTGGTCTGACGGGAAAAAAGGCTGACCCCCCCTGACACAGCCTCCCCTGCTGTTTCCTCCCTTTTGGCGGCCTCCAATTTTCCCCCATACCCCTCCCCCGGGTTTAAACGGGCATGGGCGGGGGGTTTTGGGCCCCCCCTTTCCCTGACACTTTTTTTCCCTTTGCCCCCCTCTTCCCCCCTGCCTTCCCTCACACTCTCCCCTTGAGGGGGCACTCTGCCCCCCACTATCCCCTTTCCCAAACCCTTTCAAGTGGCTGTTTTTCCTACCGACCACCAGGCCTGTCCCCCGGGCCTTTCCCTTTTACCACTTTGCTTCCTGGCTCGTCCATTTTTTTTCCCCCACCGACACCCCCTACTTTTAACAGGGGAAACCCTTCAATACCCCCAATTTTTGCCCCACCCCCCCCTCCTGCCCCCAAAAAACCCTTTTCCCTCGGGTTTTTCCTTTTGGGATCCCTCCCAGTGGACCTTTTTGGAGCCACTCACAAAGAGGGAAAACACAGGGGAAACCCATTTTTCACCCCCCCTTTTGGCCCCCAATCTGCCCTTCTCAAACCCCCTCCCACCCCATACTGCCCAAAAAATTTCTGTTTCACCTTCTCCACCACCCTTCCCACCCCCCGGGCTCCTCCTGTCCCAAAATCTGGGGCCCCCCCCGCAGGAACTTAAAAAACCTCAACCCTCACACTTTTCCTCTGATTCTCTTACACCTTTTTCCTACCATACCCCCCAATTTAAAAACCCAGATCCCAGCCACCATTTTCTACAACCCACAATCACCGAAAATCCTTGATTTCACCCCGCCCCCCCCTCACACAAAAAAGAACCCACAAAATCAACAGCCCCAACCCTGGCACACAGACTCCCCCAAAACACTGGGGCCAGTTTTCCAAAAATTGCGGGAAAGCCCTGGAAAAAAAATTCGCCCCCCGGACAATTTTACCTCATACAAAAAATTTCACAAAACAAAACTTTTAAATCTGCCCCCCACCCAAGACAAACAAAATTATTTCTCCACCCTTCATACCCCCTCCTGTCCCATAACCCCAACAACTATTAAAAACCCCTTTAAAACCCCCTTCTCCCCCTTTTCCCACCCCACACCCCCCCTCCCCAAACCCCTTTTCCTCCTTTCACAAACAATTTTTTGCCACCCCTTTCCACAAAAAAATAAAAACCTTATAAAGAGAAACCTTCACCCCCCTTTCCCCCAGCCCCTTTCCCCTCTATATCGCAAAATGCATTTCCCCCCCTTTTAACTTTTTTTTCCCACCCCTTAAACACATGAAAAATTTTTCCCTTCCTACTGTCCAAACCCAAACCTCACCACCTGTAATCTTGCCCCAACTGCCATAAACCCCTTTCCCCCAACCCCCTTAGTGCTCCCTTTTCACCCAACCCTCCCCCCCCATCTTTTCAATTTAAATCGTCACCTGGGGCATCTTCCCTTCCCCCTTTAAACTGCTTTTTGTCACTCCCATCCTTAAAAAACCTTTCCTTGATCCCCCCTCTCTGCCCCAACTACGCCCCCATCCACTGCCCCCTTTTGCCCCCAAAACTCCTCGACAGCACTCTACCTTAAAACTGTCCCCCCCCAACCCTCTCCTCCAACTCCCCTTCTTGACCCCCCTTAAAAATCGGGTTTTTCCCGACCCAACCCCCTCTACCAAAAAACCCCCCTAACCAAGGTCCCCAATGACCTACAACTGCCAAAAAGGGCCTCACCCCCAATTACTCTTCCTTCCCTTCTAATTTTGTCCTCTGCCTTTGACACTTTTCGACCACTCCCTCCGGGTAAACAACCTCCCCCTCCCCCCGGGCATCACAGATTTGGTTTTTTTTTTTCCGATTTTTTTTTTTTTTTTTTTTTTTTTTTCCCCTTTTCTGATAAAAATTTTCAGCGTCTTTTTTTCCCCCGCTCCACCTCCTCCCCCCGGATACTCTCAAATTTGTGCCCCCCCCCAGGGGTCATCCGGGGCCCCCTTTTAAACTCTTTCTATCTACCCCCCTTTTGGGTCGGGGTCAACTAAATAGCTTTCCCCATGGCTTTCATTCCCAAACCCTGTATCCCTGATGCCCAACCCACTTTAAAATCCCCGGGCCCAGATTTTCCCCTTTTCTTCTCCCCCGGGAAATCCCAGACGGCCCTATCGCCCATTTCCTCCTTTTTCTCCCCCCGTTTTCCCTAAAACAAAATTTAGGGAAAAACAAAATTTCATCATCTTTCCACCGCCCCCCCTCCACCCCTCCACCTGTTTCCTCTCATCCCCTTGTCAATGGCGGGACACTCTCTACCTTTCCGCAAGCCCCCGCTCCCTTTGGGGTAATCCTCGACTCCCCCCCCTTCCTTCAAACCACACACCCAAAAACCCTTCCCCCTCTGCCTGCCCTTCCCCCTAAAAAAAATATCTCCACATCCTTTCGTTTCCCCCAACTTCGACCCCAAAACAAAAATGCCCCGGCCATCCCCTTTCACCCTTCCCCCCTTTAAACTACTCCCAACATCCTTCTCTGTCCTCCCATTTTAGCACTCTTGCCCCCCTTTTAAAACCCTTTCTCAACTCGCTGCCCGCCCCTTATCCACCCCTCTCCTCGCTACCCCTTTCTGCCCCCCCTCTGCCCAACCCCTTTTCACGGGCTACCTTTTTAGCTCAGCGAAAAAAATTTCAAGTTGTTTTAACCCTTGCCCCTAAAAGGGCCCTCTAAACCCTCTTCCCCCCCCTTACATCTCGGGCCTAAATCTCCGGGAATTCTCCCCTCCCCGCAATCTCCCGCCCCCCTCACAAGGACCTTTTTTCTCTTTTCTCCTTTTATCACTTCCTCAAAATAACCGTCTCCAAAAATTCCCTCTCGCGCTTCCCCCCACACTCTGGAATCCCACCCCCCAAAACACATAAAAAACCCCCCCTCTGCCACTCTCACCATTTCAAAAGCAACCTAAAAAACCCATTCTTCGGGAAATTCCCCTAAAACCTACAAAAACCCTTTTTTTGGGGGCCACTGTATTTACCCCACAAACATGTCTGCCCCTCCCCTCCTTCCTCTTCCCTCCTCCTTGTGTTTTGTAACCTTTCGCGGGGGGGTCCTCTCCCCCCTCGGGTACCAGTTAAAAAGCATTAAATTGTAAATTTTGTAATCCCCTTGCCCTAAAAATTATGTGACCCCCCCCCCAAATGAAAACGCCCCATGGAATCAATGGCGTTTTAAAAAAAAAGGGTTAAAAAATAAAAATTAAAAATTAATAAAAAAAAAATAACAACTGAGAAAAAGGCTTAGAGGGAATTTCTATTTTTTTTATCAGCCGGTCGGGGAGGTTCTAAAATAGAAAAAAATCATTTTAAAAAAACCTTATTTTTTTTTCCAGCACCATGGCCCCCCTTGCCCCCATTCTGGTCACAAAAGGGTTGAA
Organism: Phyllomedusa bahiana; assembly: GCA_025379985.1. Taxonomy (NCBI): domain Eukaryota; kingdom Metazoa; phylum Chordata; class Amphibia; order Anura; family Hylidae; genus Phyllomedusa; species Phyllomedusa bahiana. The sequence goes on from JAODAL010042747.1 coordinate 24,068, forward strand.
CCCCAATAAACGGGCCCCCTCACAGTCTGGGTGCTTTTCATCCGGGAAAAGACCCCCCCCGAGGTCTTTTTCACCTGAACAACAAAAGTGATGCCAAGAGCAGCGGTAGCGTAGGCAAAGATACTAGAACAAGCAGTTTTTTTAAGGGGTGTTTTTTTTTTCCATTTAAAACATTTTTTTTTCAAAAAAGGGAAAAACCCCCCTTTAAGAAAGTATGAAATTTTTTCTAAACCCTTGGGTGTAAACGGGTCCCCCTCGAACCTCACCCCGGGGGTCCCGGGCCCGCACCCGTGTTCCCCCCCTCAGGGGCCCCCCCGCTGCCCCAAATGTGGGGCCGCGGGCGCCCTCATTTCCAGCCAAACGGTTTCCCTGCCCTTTTTTCCCCCGGCCCAATTTCCCCTTCGCAGCCCCCGTCTCCCCCCCCCACCCCCGCGCCCAACCTCCCCCTGGGGCCGCGCCGCCTCGGGAAAATTTAAAAGGGGCCACCCGCATCGGTCGCTGCCCTTTTTTTAACCGGGGCCCTTTTCCTGAGCCCTTGTCCCGGGAAACTTTAGTGAAATTTCCCAGAGGAAAGCTTTCCTTAAAGCCCCCCGCCCCCTTTTAAACCCTTGGGAAACCGAAACCTTTTCCAATTTTTCCGGGCCCCTCAAACCCCCGAACCTCAGCCGCCTTTCCTGACCTACGGGTTGTGCCCGACAAAATCAACGCAGCGTTTTGTCCCAACGTTTAAACCCTTGGCGGGCCACAGCAAGAAATCACCCCGGAAGCGCCCTTTGGTATTTTTCCCCGCCCAGAAGCCCCCACCCCCCTTTGGTGGGGTCTCTGGAAAAAAACCCCGGGTTGCTACTTAATTCCGCCCCCCCGGTTTGGCTTACGCCACGCGGGCTTTGGGTCCAGGGATCCACTACCTCCAACAAATGCCCAGTAAGACCCGGCCCAGGATCCCCCCAAACCCGCCTCCTCCCCCGCCATTTGGAATCATCAACCATGGGGCCCTCACCATTTTCCGCAACCAACTTCGCTAAACCAACCCAGCAACTCGGTCATCCCTCCCCCCCCATGATGCAGCATTTCCCCCCCGGGGCTCAGCACAACCCAACCCCCCCCCCGCTGCACCTTTTTTTCCCCCTGCTTCGCCCCCGGGGCCCCCCGAGGCCCCCGCCCTGTCCAAAGCCCCCAAAATTTCGTTTGGGACCCCAAAGGGGTTTGCGGGGTTTTTAATCCCCCCAATGCCCCTGCATTTTCGATTAAGGGGAAACCCAAATTTCCCCTACGGGAAAGGGGTTCAAAGGTGGCGTTCTTTGCCCCAACCCTTCCCCCTCCGGGAAAGCCCAAGTTTGGGGTTTTACCCCCCTCGGGACGGGGACGCCCCAAAATCACCCCAACCTTGCCACTTTCCCTCACCGAGTTCGGAGTTTTTTTTTCGAGGAACCCCCCGGGGTTTCATCTCCCAAAGACCCCCTTTTTAAAAAATCGCCCCAAGGGGGACACACCTTTTAGGCGTTTTTATGGGGAAGGGTTTCGAAATTTGGCTTCTAAAAATTCCCCTTAGAGGGGGAACCCGGGCGTTACCCCACCTTAAAGGGGGGGGCCCTCCCCCACCCGCACCCAAGGATCCCCCTGCCGCCCGAACCTCCCCCCTTTCTTTAATGACCTTATCCCCCCCTGGGCCACTGGGAGGGGAACATCCTTTTTATGGGAAAACCCCCAGGAGGGGGTTTCCGGAAAAGAACGAGAACAAAACAAGCCTCAACTTTCTCCCTCGTCGGCTCCGGTTTTCCCCAAAGGCCCCCAAACATTTGGTCCCCTCCGCCGGCTCCCGGGAGGCCAGGGAGGTGGATAGAGCCCCCCCCGTCCCTACACAGGGCAAACCCCAAAGCCCGTAAAGAATAACCTTTGTCTTTTCTGTGCCTTTTTTTCCGCCCAAAATTTCCCCTGCAGATTTTGCCCCCGTGTCCCAGCCCCGGGGAAAACTTAACGAAACCAAAGGAAACGGGGGGAAAAGGTGCCCCCCTGGGTGAAAAGAAAAGGCCCCTCCCCCCCCCCTAAACCTTTGCCCGTTCCATTGGCACTGGGTCGGGTTCCCGGGTTTTCAAGTTCCCTGTTTTTTCCCCTGGACCGGGGGGCGGGAAAAAATTTTTTTGGGAACCTGCCCGGGTTCCCCCCCACATAACCCCCCCGTGATCCATTTTAAACCCCCCCTACTCATCCCCTTTTGCCCAGGGGAAGAAATTTTTAGTACCCAAAATTCATTTTCCGCACTGAGCCTCGGGTTAATTCCCAAGTGGGGGGCCCTGCACAAGGAAGCCCCTTCCCTTTTTTTTTTACGTCCCTCCCCCCGTTCTTCCTCGCCCCTTTTTCCTGGGTCTCCCTTTCCCTGCAGCGCCATCCCCCCCGGGGGGCTCGCCCTGGAACGGGGCGAAGCTTGGGGGGGGCCGGGAGGGCCCGGTCCTCGGCTGCCCGGGGTGGCCCCCTCGCCCGGGTTTTCCCCCCGCTTCTCCTACAGTCCCCGTCTAAGCTGATGGGGGGTTTTTAACCGCTCCGAAATAAAGCTTTTTCGGATTTTTTTTTTTTTCCGAGAAGAAACCCGAGACTTTTTGCCCCCCCCATCGCCCATAAGGACTGCCCCCATTGATCTTTTTCCCGGGGAACACTCCTCCAGGGCGGGGGCCCTACCCACTGCCGGTACCTAGACCTTGGTTTTAAGCCCTTCCCCTATATAAAAGGAGAATCTCCAAAAGGTTTTTTCAAAACCAATCCTCCCTCCCAGCCGGGGGCCGGGGTTTTCCTTTTTCGGGGCTAAAAAAAGGAGGGTTTCCCCCCTAGCCCCTTGAAATAGCCCTACCGGGGCTCAATAAGATCCGGAAAAGAAACCGCTATCCTTTCCCCTGATCACGGAGTTTTTTTTGACCGACTACGGGGGGCCAAAAATATTTTACAAAATTTTGGATCTGCGAGGGGGTTTTAACAACCTCATACGGGGGGGAAAAGAAAAAAACCCCCCCTTTTTACCCTTCCAAATTTTTTCCCCTTTTGGGGCCCCCCCCCCCCCCCTTTTTTTTAAAAAATTCCAACCCCCCCCCCCCTTTTTTTTTAGGTTAAATTTTTTTGGGCCTTTTCCCCCCCCTTTTTTGGAAAACCCAAATTTTTTAAAATTTCCCAACCCCAAAAGGGGAAAGGGTTTTTCCCCCCCTCCCTTTTCCCAAACCCCCGGGGGGGGCCCTTTTTTTTAAAAAGGGGGGGGGCCCCCCGGGGGCCCCCCCCCCCCGGGGTTTTTTTGGGGGTTTTTTTTTTTTTTTTCCCCTTGGGGGCCTTAAAAAAAAAAAAAAGCCTTTCCCCCCCGGGGGGGGGGGAAAAAAAAAAACCCCCCCCCCTGGTTTTCCCCCCCCCCCCGGCCCAAAAAACCCCCCGGGGGGGGGTTTTTTCCCCAAAA
>JAODAL010042747.1:32500-34502 GCA_025379985.1 Phyllomedusa bahiana
TGCCTCTCCTCAAATAGTCTGTCGCCACCACATGAGGCAACAGCTCCCCACTTGCAAAGGCAAGGTCTATGCGAGATAGGGACCCTGAGGTTGCAGAATAGCATGAAAACTGCCTATCTGCTGGATGTTTCCACCTCCACACCTCTGTCAAGCCACACGAACCAGCCCATGTCCCTAAAGTAGGATCATGTGTCGGTCGTGGACGCAGGCGATCCATATTTCTATAAAGGGTTGCATTAAAGTCGCCCATCAACAGAACGGGAGTCACGGGATATAATGCCAGAAGGTTCGCTAAAGATTCCAAAACCAAACTGGATAAGGGAGGTGGAACATATACCCCACCCAAGACATATTCCAATTCCCGTATTTGGGCATGTAGCACAATGTATCTACCAGCCGGATCAATGTGAGCATGCAGCAGTGTAAAAGGGAGGCTTTTTGCTACCAATATGGAGACCCCTCTAGCATAATTAGAGTAGACCGCATGGTAACTGAATCCTATCCACGGTCTTTTGAGTGCCAAAATTTTTTGCCCTCTCAAGTGTGTTTCCTGCAATACTACAATGTCCGGGTTGTACGACCGCAAAAAATTGAACACTAATGCTCTTTTGATTTTGCAATTGAGCCCCCGGACATTCCACGAAACTACATTAAAGGACGCCATTTATGAGCTGTAAGCCAAATCTCCTTCCAGGTAGGGCGGACCCGGACATCGGACCCCGTACTACACCATCCATACCACAAACATATCAGACATACACTGCAAACCTTACAAAAAGCTACCATAACATTAAACATTCCCCAACTCCCGCCTCCATGCCCATACCAACCCAACCTGGATGAGCTTTGTGCCCTAAACCTTTTGTGAAAAAACATCTAACTCTTCACTCCATAGGGGAGCGTACCGGTTTACAAAACTTGCTTTCCCTCACTCCCTAGATCGTCCAGGAAAATAAAACAAACTACCAAACTAGAAAAGGGAGAAAACCCTACTAGAAAAATAGGGTGAACAAAAAGAAGAAAAAGTTTGACTAAAACTCATAACTCTGAGCTCCTTAGCAATACAAGATCCCCTCTAGCCTCATATAACCCGACTTTTCGGATCATGGACGGCTTTTCACATTTAAGACCAGGCGTGTCCCATATTATTAAACTGAATCGGTCTCAGGAAGTAAACCAAGAAGCTCAGACTCCCCCATAAGCCACCCCAGTAACCCCTCACCACAGCACTGGTCAATGAGACCGCAATGAAGACAGTCCCCTCAGCGTCTTCTATCTCGGTGCTTGTCCAGCCACTCGTTCGCTTCCTCTGGAGTAGTGAAGAACAAAGTCTTGTCTTGATCTTGGACTCTTAAACGTGTGGGATACAATATGGAGTATCTCAGTCCAATTTCTCTCAAGCGGCTTCTTACAGTGGTGAACTGTCGCCTCTTTCTGTGGACCTCAGTTTGTAATCAGGATAAAAGGAGAGCCGTGTGTTCTCGTATTTTACCTCGCCTTTCTTCCTTGCAGCCGTCAGAATTGCGTCCCGATCGCGATAGTTGAGCACCCTCATGATGAAAGGACGTGCAGGAGATCCAGGTGGGAGCGGCCTGGTTGGGATACGACGCGCTCTTCAATCACGAAACATTAAGATAAGGATATTGGATCTAGGAGCTGTCGGATCAGGTTTTCTGTAAATTTTTCCGGAGCGTCCCCCTCCGCCCGCTCCGGGAGACCCAGTATACGGACATTGTTCCTGCGGTTGCGGTTTTCCGCATCCTCCCCTCTATCTTGCAGGATTTTGATCTGTTGTTGCATAGTTGTAGTAATCCTTGTGTGGGTAGCCGTAGTATCCTCCACTTCACTTATGCGCCGTTCAGCCTCTGAGGTTCTTTCTCTCACTTTGTCAATGTCCTCTCTCAATCGGTTAAGATCTGCCTGGATGTGGTCTATTTTCACTGTCAGAGCTATCTGGCAGGAGGCAATGGCAGACATTATCTATCCGTATAGGTGCTTGTGA
>JAODAL010042748.1:0-34500 GCA_025379985.1 Phyllomedusa bahiana
GATTCAAATTTAAACTGCAAGGGGGCTCTATAAAAAAGTGGCGGGGCAAAAGTGAAAAAAACACGTATTGAAATGTTACGGAAAATAAAAATATTTTTGGCCCATAAATTTTAACTTTTTGGGACTAAAAATTGCGGTTTCAAATTTAACTGCAAGTTGGCTCTACCAACAAAGCTGGCCTGCGTCAAAGTGAAAAAAACACGTATCTGAAATGTATACGGATAATAAAAGGTATTTTTGGCACCTATCAATTCACCTGTGGTGTCTACAAAATTGCTGGATTCAAATCTAACTGCAAGGTGGCTCTATCACAAAGCTGGACTGGGCAAAAGTGAAAAAACACGTATCTGAAATGTATACGGATAATAAAAGGTATTTCTGGCACCTATCAATTCACCTTTGGTGACTACAAAATTTCTGGATTCAAATTTAACTGCAAGGTGGCTCTATCAACAAAGCTGGTCTGGGCAAAATTGAAAAAGAACACCTGTCTGAAATGTATACTGATAATAAAAGTGGAGTTTTGCACTAACAAATAGACCTGCAGTACTAGAAAAGAAATGTATCCTAATAAAAGTTCAGGCTGCCCAATATCCAAGTAATATTTCAACAGAAAACTGTTAAAAATAAAGCTATTGCAATGCAATGTCTACACTAAGTCTGGGTGCGCAATATCCAGTATTCTTTAAAGAGCTTGTCTGTGTTCGCCCACGTGTCCCCCCCTCCGCTCTCTCCCGTAACTTTACAGCGGTAGATGCTCCTTTAATATTCTCTGCCTAACTACCTAAAATCTGCAAATCTCTGATCTAACTAAGTTCTAAGGATCACAGCTAAAAGTAGAGCTGTCTCTGTGAACAAATAGATAATTTCGCTGAGCTGGTTGCACAGAGGCAGAGCGCACGTCCTACTGCTTTTGAGATACTGACACACACTGATCATGAACAGGAAGGGCTGTTCTATGTAAAACGAGGTCATGTGATTTTTTCCAGCCAAACGCAACCATACACATCCCAGTCAGGACGACGCACACACATCACACCCTGCTCTATTCTGTAAGCCGATTGGCTGGCCGCCAAAATGACAGGAAGCGGCGAAAAGGGCGCAATATTAATAGATTTTGCACAGATTTTAACCTAAATTATCGCGTGATCTAAAAAATCCAATCAACGTAAATACCTTGCCGATTTCAACTTTGTCGATAATAATCGCTCAACACTAGTCTTGGCTGATCTAATATGATGCATAAGGCATTGGTGTGTGGAAATCCTGGCCGATCCATGCCTAATTCATCTTGACTAAGGTCAGTCTCTCCACATTTCGGGTGGACAAGCGGGTTCTCCTTGGGGGAACTTTGGCCCCCGCCGCACGGAACACCCGCTCCGATGCCACACTCTTGGCCAGGCAGGACAGCTTCTCCAGTGCATATATAGAAGAAAATCCACTGCACACCTTTAGGCTTAACTTGATATAAAGGGTTTTTAATAAATAATAATAATAATAAGGATCAAAGCATAAATCATATCAGAGTGTATACCCAATAAATGTTACTTTACAGAGCATATAGATGTTGCTTTACAGAGCATGTAGAGACCAGAACTCAAGCTATAATTCGACGTTTTAGCTGATTAGCCTTTATCAAGAACATCTGTAAAAGTTAGAGAAACATAGTAAATAAACCAAACATAACACATAGTGGTGTGGGGAGAACAAAAGGAGGGAATGCCAGAGGAAAGTATGATGAAGGTAACACTCAATAGATAAATGTAACTAAAAGTAAAACGGATTGTACAAAGAAGGGCAGAAGGCTAATAGAAGTACAATGAAGCATGAAATATGTGTAAGGTCTTACCTAATGGAGGTAAATAGGAAGAAGATGGAAAATATATGTCTATTAAAGTATAATGACTGGATAAGCAGTAGAGATGGGCGAATTTCTCAAAAATTTGATTCGCCGAATTTTCCGACAAAAATAGTTTTGACCCAAATTTATTTGTGGCGAATTGCATTAAAAAACAGCTATTTCCTGGCTGCAGAGAGCCTGTAGGGTGTTGTAGAATGTTGTGTCATGCTCAAAGCTGCATAGGGAGCGTGGTTTGGTCTTCATACAATGCTGTGTTTTAGTATGACATGCACATGACAGCTGCCATTCTTAGAATCGCTTCACTCTTCAATTCCCTGGGCACTTACAGGGGCAAAATTTACCAAATAACTGAAGTGGGAATGCTCCCTGACAAGGTAACGTCAGCGCCAGCTTGAAAGAACCGAGCTGAGGGCCAAGATTCTTCAGTAGCATCAAATAACACAATAGTAGGTTCCTGAAGCCGGCACAAGTCGCAGCACAGTAAGGGGACGTCACAGCAGGGGTCACCCTGCGAGGCCACAGCTTCCGTTGTCATCTAGCTGCCATGTGTTGACCACCAAGCCAACGCTTCACGATTGGTTGACTAGGCCATCCACTTATTCCCAGATGACGTCTGACAACCCCAGCCAAGAGTCAGTGAATTCGTCAGACACAACTCTTAGTTGGCATGGCCTGGGAGGAGCCCTCACCTGCCTCAACCTATCTCTGTCCCGTTCGCATACCACACCCAGAGAACAACTATGTGCTGTGGCCTTTGCGCCACTATACAGTGAGGACCAACTATTTGAGGACAGTGGGCAGCAAAGAGGTGGGGAAGACATCCGCTGCTTCTTGCAGAAGCGGGCAAATAGTGATGAGGAGAGTGGCATGGGGGGTTATGTTGCCAGCAGTCAGGCTCTGTACATCGACACCGTTGAGGAGGACGGCGGTGACAGGCAAACACTAATTGATATAGCCAATTGCACACGGGAGCCGGGTGAAGCAAGCGAGGCTGGGACAAGGTATGCTGGTGCCCTAGTTAAACATGGAATAAAGTGACCCCAAATGGAAAATTCAGCCCACTCCATTTGCCCCCCCCTTTTCTGCCTGGGATGAAGTGGCGCCCTAGGCGTTTGCCTACCTTCGACTACCCATTGTCCTGGCCCTGGAAGCAAGGCTTCATAATTATCATTGGGAGAAGAGAGCAGCAGCTTGAGTGTCAGACAGTGGTGCAGCCTGCAAGTTGGTAGTGTGGCTGGGAGCCAGCAGGGTGGCAGCAGTGCGAGGTTGGGAGCCAAACAGCCCCGATTTAGACCACTCACTTTGCAGGTCCCAGAAAGTAGCGGCACAAGGGCTCACCGGGGCAGCGGCGTTAACAGTCAGTCAGTGCGGAGCATTGTTGGTAAAATCACCTACTCGGCGGTGTGGCAGTTTTTCGCTAAGACACCAGAGTAGGTGAACATGGCTATATGTCGAATCTTTGGCCAGAAAGTAAAACGTGACCAGAGACCTAAAGTTGGCACCACAGCCCCGCTCAACATCATGCGCTCACCAAAGTTGCGGGGGAAAAATGTCTCAGATGTGGTAGTCCACCCGTGCAGCAACAGCAGCAGTACCCCGTGGCACGCCCCCCATTTTAAAGGGAGTCAAATTTTCCCCCCTTTGCCGAAGACTCTCAAGCATGTGCAGACTTAAAACCAATCAGAGACGGCGGGATTCTGTGAGTCACAGCACTAGTAAGTCCGGACGGGACTTCGCTTCCACAAACTTGTTGTGTCCTGGCATGATCTGGTTGCTGACTCGCTTTGCACAGCTTCAATATACGCTTTTTCTTAGCGATTGGGGGGGGGGAAAAAGACTTTTAAGTTGTTACTTGTTACTCGTGATCTGTATTGTGTACACAATTTTCATTTTCAGTTTATTCGCGAGTTGGGAGGGGGGGGAAAGACCCTATATGTCTTTTACTTTTTCCTCGATTTTGGACCCTTTGCTATCAAAAAATTTTGAAAAAAGCTGCTTTTTAGAGATGGGGCTCGTTGCATAAATTTAATGCCCCCGCATTTTATTTTGTGTAGTTTGTGGGGTTTTCCCCGGGTGTCCGGGTGGGTTTTAATTTTGTTTCTATCTTGCAAATTACTTGTTGTATTATTAGGGAATTTGTTTCTAAAAATTTGTCAATTGATTTGTAGTATGGGATAGAAAAACAGACCGCTTTTCTGCGCCTTCTTTCTATTTTAAGGGTTTTTTTTGGGAATTTTTAAATTCAAGTAATCCCCAATATGAAGGTTGCATTGGGATAGAAATCGACTGATTTTTCTGCGCATTTTTTTTAAAATTTTCAGTTGTATTAGGGAATTTTAAATTCAAGTATTATCAAAACCCGAGGTGTTGTATTGGGAAAGAATAAGACCACTTTTTTAGCGCCATTTTTAAATTTCTCCCGTTTTTTTAGGGGGAATTTTTAAAAATTTAGTAAACCATAAAACCCGTTGTGTAGATTGGAATAGAAATTCGACGCTTTTATGCGCCATTAAATTTAATTTTCCCGGTTGTTTAGGGAAATTTTAAATTAATTCCCCTCAATTTTCCGATAGGAGTTTGGAATAGAAATACAGACCCCTTTTTCGGTATTAAACAAATTTTCCGGTTGTATTGGGGGAATTTAAAATTTTAAATAAACCACTCAATCTGATGTGTTTTATTGGGATGAAATAAAACCCACTTTTACTGCACCCTTATTTCAATTTCCTTTTTGTATTTTGGGAATTTTAATTCAAGTAACCCTCTCCTGATGTGTAGTACTGGGATTTGATTTTCAGAACGCTTTTTCTGCGTTATTTTATTTTTCAGGTTGTTTTAGGAATTTTTAAATCATTAAAACCACTCAATTTGTAGGTTTTATTGGGGTAGAAATCAGACCTTTTTTTTCTGTGCCCCTTATTTAAATTTCTCCCGTTGTATTAGGGGGAAATTTTAAATTCAAGTTAAACCCTAAAACCTGTTTTGTTTATTTGGAATGAAATACAGACCGTTTTTTGGCCCTTAATTAAATTTCTCCGGTTTTTTTGGGGAAATTTTAAAAACAAGAATCCCCTCAATTGTTTGTGTTGCATGGGATAGAAATCAGCCGTATTTTTGCGCCCTTTTCTATTTCCTTGTTTTTGGGAATTTTAAAATTAGAATCACTCATCCTGATAGTGTTGCATTGTGATGAAATATGACGTTTTTTTTGCGCCATTTTTTCAATTTTTTCCCCTTGTATTAAGAATTTTTTAAATTAGTAATCTACTCAAACCCGATAGTGTTCTATTGGAAAAGAAAAAAAGACGCTTTTTTTGCGCCGTTTTTAAAATTTTTCCTTTTTATTAGGGAATTTTAAAAACAAGTAATCCACTCAAACCTGATTGTGTTGTATTGGGAAAAGAAAAAACAGACCCCTTTTTTTTTGCGCCATTAATTCAATTTTTCCGTTGCATTGGGAATTTAAATTTAAGTAATAATCAATCCGATAGTGTAGAATTGGGGTAGAAATACAGTCCCATATTCTGCGCCTTTTTTTTTTTTTTTCCAGTTGTTTAGGGAATTTTAAAATTTAAATAATCCCCTCAAACCCGATAGTAATGCATTGGATAGAAATACAGGTTTTTTTGCGCCTTTTTTTTTCTTTTTTCCGGTTTTTTTTGGGATTTAAAATAAACCACTTTTTCCTGATAGTGTGTTTGGGATGAAAAACAAACCACTTTTCTGACCATTATTTCAATTTCCCTGTTGGGATTTTGGAAATTTTTAATTAATAATCCACCAATCCTGATAGTGTAGTACTGGGATGAAATTCGAAGCTTTTTCTGGTATTATTTCTATTTCTAGGTTGTTTTGGGAAATTTTTAAATCAAGTAAAACCATCTTTGATGTGTTTTTTGGAATTGAAATTTTCAGACCACTTTTGTTGCCATTTTTTAAAAAATTTTTCTGTTTGTATTGGGAAATTTAAATTTAAGTAATCCCTCAAACCTGTTGTGTAGATTGGAAAAGAAATAAACCGCTTTTTCGCGCCTTAAATTAAAAATTTTCCGGTTTTATTGGGAATTTAAAATTTAAGTAAACCCTCAAACTATGTGTTGCATTGGGATTGAAATACAACCCAATTTCTGCGCCCTTATCTCTATTTTCCCGTTGATTGGGGTTTTAAATTTTTGTAATCCCCTCAAACCCTTGTGTTGAAAAATTGTGATGAAATATAGACCGATTTTACTGCGCCATTATTTCAATTTTCCGTTGTATTTGTTAATTTTTAAATTCAAAATTATCTACTCAATCTGATAGTTTTCTATTGGAATAGAAAAAAAGACCGCTTTTCTGCGCCGTTATTTAAATTTTCCTTTTTTATTAGGGAAATTTTTAAATTTAAAGTAATCACTCAAATTGTAGTTTGTATTGGAATAGAATACGCCCCTTTTTCAGCGCCATTAATTCAATTTCTCCGATTGCTTAGGGGAAATTTAAAAATTTAAGTAATCCACCATCTGATAGTGTAAAATTTTTGGTAGAAATACAGTCCCTATTTTTGGCCATTTCTCTATTTCCCAGTTGTATTAGGGAATTTTAAAATTTAAAAAATCCACTCAAAACCCTGTAATTTGCATTGGGGAAAAAATACGACCCTTTTTTTGCGCCTTATTTCAAATTCTCGGTTGTATTAGGGAATTTAAAATTTTAAATAATCCAAATTAAACTGATAGTGATGTATTGGGATAGAAATACAAAACCAATTTTTCTGCCCCATTATTTCAATTTTTCCTGTTGTATTACGGAAATTTTTAATTCAAGTAATCCCCTCAAATCCGTAGTGTAGTTGGGATGAAAAACGAAGCTTTTTCTGCGCTTTATTTTATTTCCAGGTTGTTTTGGAAATTTTTAAATAAGTAATCCCTCAATCTGATAGTGTTGTAATTTGGGAAAAGAAAAACAGACCGCTTTTTTGCTGTGCATTTTTAAATTTTCCCCGTTGTTTAGGGAATTTTAAACTAAGTTCCCCTCAATCCCGTTGGGGTTTGTTGGAATGAAATACAGGCGCTTTTTCTGCGCCATTTATTAAATTTTGGTTGTTTTTGGGGAAATTTAAAATTTAAATAATTTACTCAAACCTGTTTTGTTGATTGGGATAGAAATACGACCCATTTTACGGCCCTTATTTAAATTTTCCTTTTGTATTGGGAATTTTAAATTCAAGTAATCCATCATCCTGATAGTGTTGTATTGGAAAAGAAATTTAAGACGTTTTTTTGCGCCTTTTAAAAAATTTCCCCGGGTTGATTAGGGAATTTTTTAAATTTAAATAAACACTCAATCCCGATGTGTGAATTGGGGTAGGGGAAATACAGTCCGATATTTATGGCCCTTTCCTTATTTTCCAGGTATTAGGGAATTTTAAAATTTAAATAATCCATCAATCTGAAGTGATGATTGGGATAGAATAGATCCGCTTTTTCTGCGCCTTATTTAAATTCTCCGGTTTTATTAGGGGAATTTTAAATTCAAATAAACACTATCTTTGGGTGTGTTGTATTGGGGAAAAGAATTCAGACCTTTTTTCTGCCACATTTCTATTTTCTTTTGTATTAGGGGTTTTAAAATTTAAACAATCCCCCTCATTTGATTTGGGTTTGTTGGGATAAAAATAAGACCACTTTTTCTGCACCCTTAGTTCAATTTTCCTGTTGTTTTTTGGGGGTTTTAGATTCAAGTAATCCTCAATCCCGATAGTGTAGTATTGGAATAGAAATACAGACCGCTTTTCTGCGCCTTAATTCGTTTCTCGGTTTATTGTGAATTTTAAATTCAAGTAATCACTCAATCTGATAGTGTTTTATTGAATAGAAATACAGAATGCTTTTTCTGCCCATTATTTCAATTTCTCCCGTTGTTTAGGGAAATTTTTTAAATTTTAAAAAATCCATTAATCCGATAGGTTGTATTGGAATAGAAAAACAGATCGCTTTTTTGTGCCCTATTTTTTTATTTCCTTTGTATTAGGGAAATTTTAGATTCAAGTAAACCACTCAATCTGATAGTGTTGTTTTGCATGAAAAAACAGACGCTTTTTCTGCGCCATTAAAATTTAAATACTCTGTTTTGTGTGAGGATTCGTTGACTATGTTCGAGTGATATCGGGGGGGTTATCAATAAAATATCTTTTTTTGATAATAGATTATCGCCCTAAGACCATTAAGTTATGGGAGAGGAAAACACTTCTTCTTCCCCAAAACAGGGTTTGGGGAAGCTGGGGAAAAAAATCCACAAAAAACCCAAACTGTTACGTGTAATTTAGGCAAAACCAATTAGGTTATAAAAGTCACAGAAAAAAAATCACGACCAATTTATATCCCTGTCTTGCACCCCCGATGACCCCTTAAAACCCGCTCCACCCAAAATTAAAAAGTGCCAGTAGGCGTATGATTTGAACCATCATTTTACTTGAAATGGGCATTAAAAATCCCTGTCCTGGAAAAGGGGAAAGGCCCAAAAATGCAGACCCCCGATTTAAAAAAATTCTGGAAAAAAGGTCTTTAAACCTTTTATTGAATGACATTAAAAATAAATGTCCCGTACCCCAGTATGAAAGCAAATATTTTTCAAGTAGCTATTTTTCAGTAAGTGCAAGAAGCTTCAACGCAGTCTGCCTTTGCCCGGGGTCTCAACCCCCAACCAAAATAAAAAGCAGAGAAATGGCGGCTTTTTTAAATTGCAAAAACTGTAGAAAATTTATTAAAAAGTCCATAAATACGACTTAAATTTCAGCATTTTTTACTCTTGCGATTATGGGAGAAGCATTCCCTAGTAGGTGGTTTTTTTGATGTAAGGGGCATATTTTCATCTGCAGTGCGGGTTTCCGCTTAGCTCGGGCCGCCCGGCTTGGGCAAAAGCAATTCGTGACGGGGCGGGCGTAAAGCGGGGGCGCCCCCAATTTTTTTCGGGGGCCCCCCCCCCTTTCTCTAAGGGAAAGCACTTTTGGGATTTCCCCCTCAAACAATTTTTGGGTTTAAGCAGGGGCAGAGTGTAAAACTTTATTTTCCCGCTACTATGGTAATCGTAGTATTTTATTTTTTACAAAAAAGCTCTAAGGCCCCAACCCCGCTTTCCCATCCCAGCTGGGGGCAAATGTGTTTAGTTCAGGGAACCCATCTCGCTTTTTGGGTCTTTAAAAAAGCATTTTGTTTGGTTTGTCCCCACCCTCTTAAATTTCCCTCTAACACACCCCAAATTTTTGTTCTGATACATTGTGATTGTTTTTCTAGGAAAGTCCCTAGCAACACTCGTTTCTCCGTATTTCTTCCCTTCCTTTTTTAAACACATTTATTTTTAAACGAAACCCTGATGTTATTACGATGTTCTTTTTAAGGGCCTGGGTTTTTACGCTGCGTGTGTTTGCCCGACATTTTGAAACCCCGAAAGGGAATTTCAAATATAAATCACTTTTCTTGGTATTGATGTAAAACGCTCCCTTAATTGGTATGTTTTTTTCCAGTAGGGGATGGGGTGATGTATGGGGCCCCGTTTAAAAACAGAAATTACAGTTTGGCAATTAGCACTTGGGTAAGTTTTTTCTTTCTACATTTTAAAAGTTTCGGGTTGTTAGATTTTTTTTTTTCCCGGTTTTTGTCATTTGGGGGACTATTTGCTTTCCTTCGTACGTCCTTTGGATTACAAAGAAGGGTTTAGAATTTTTAAAAATTCTTGCCCGCACTTGGCATCGCTCCTAATTTATACCCCAATGTTTTTGTATTGCTCTTTTAACCCTTTTCACTGTGAAATTTTCATATGTGCAAATTTGTAACCCCGTTTACTATGCTCTATCTTGTTTTGGTGAAAATTTAAAATTTAGGACAAAAAGGGATTTTTTTAAACCTTTTCTTTTGTGCTTTGTTTCTTTTTGGTTTTTTTATATCCTTTTTAAACAAATTTTTTAACCATCTCCGGGGACTCTGTTGTTGTTTAAAGTTGTGGAGGGAGAAAAAATTTGCGTTTGGCCCGGGTAAATTGGCCCCCCTTTGGGTTCCCAATTTAAAAAGTTTTTTGGGGCCCTGGGAACTCTTTTTTTGAAGAACATTATTTCTGTCAATGGGCCTTTGGGAAAAAAAGCTGGGAGTTTAAAACCCCCCAGTTTCCTAAATTCAAAAGTCAGGGGGATGGATGAACCCTCCCTTTCCATGGTGGCCCCAAAAATTTTTAAAAAATTTAAAAAAAAAATTTTAAAAAAAAAAAAAAAAATTAATACCCAACCCCTAACACCCCCAACCCCCCCCCCCCCCCCCCCCACCCCCCCCCCCCCCCCCCCAAAAAAGGGGCAAAAATGTTTATCCACAACCCATAAACCCGACCCCAACATCGTTTTAGCCTTTGTCTTCCTTTGGGTAAATTGTGTTTCTAAAGCGCCCTAAAAACGCTTGCATAACCGACGCGGGCTGGCGACCCCCTGGAAATTGCCCTGGGTTTTTAGGTAGAAATTTTCCCCCCGAATCTGGGAAAAATTTTTGGTTAGAACTATATCAAGAAAAAGTCATTAAAAAAAAAAATTTTTTTTTTGATTAGTAAACCCTGGGGTCCTCTCCTAATGCCTCTTGGCAGGCCCGCATCCCTTCCCCATATGGTATAAATTTGGGGAAAAATGGGTTTTAAATCTAGGGGTTTCACTTTTTGTAAGCTTTATATTTGTTATAGACTCAAGTACTTGTAAAAATTGACCTGTGTCTCTTAAAGCGTGTGTGTCTCTCTTAACTACTCTTTGTAAGAATGAGTCAACATATACGGCAATAGGCTCCAACAAGGAGCCTATCCCCGAGACGATTGGTCGTCCGGGGGGATCAATAAGGGACTTATGAATTTTTGGTACTAGGTAAAAAATGGGAGTACGTGGATGTTTACAGATTAACATATCTTTAATTTTTGTTGTAATAAGATTTTGATCTAACGCTTCACTAAGTACCATTTCGATAACTTGTCTAAATTTTACAGTGGGATCCTCATCCAATTTTTTATAGACAGTACGGTCACTTAATTGAGTATGGGCCTCACTAATATATTTTGTTCTATCCTGTACAACGGTGGCCCCCCCCTTGTCGGCTTTTTTTACTACAATTGTGCCATCTTTCTTAAGTTGCTGCAAAGCCTGCACTTCCTCTCTAGTAATGTTATTATTTTTATTTTTGTTTTTATGGCATAACTCCCATTTCTCTGCCACTTCTGATGTGACCACTTGTATGAACGTTTCCAACGTATTACTATTGACCTCTGGATCAAAACTGCTACTTTTGTATAATTTTTTCGGGATCTCACTACTCTCATCCCTTGTTCTAGATGTAGCCTGAAAAAACATATTAATACGTATCTGCCGACAAAATTTATAGAAATCTACATTGAAATCAAAGAGAGACATTTCATTAACTGGAACAAAGTTCAGTCCTCTATTGATTAACGCTTCTTGTGCATGAGTAAGTTCTTTATGGGAGATGTTAACCAACAGGCTCTCTTTTTTATTCTGTTCTTCTATTTTTTCTTTGCTTTTGTGGTGTTGCGTTTTTCGCGCTGGCCTGTGCCAGAGCTGCCTCCAGAGTCCATTTCCGGGTTTGGGTTTCGATGTTCTAAAAAATCCGACGCTTTAGAATTTTTTCTCGTAATAGATCTTAATTGCATGCGGTTAGTGGCTGCTAGGTCTTCAGATTCAGTGCTGCTCTCTTCATTATTAGATCTCCTCTTTTTCTCTTTCTTATATCTGATTTTTGCCCGATCTTCGGCACATGTGTAGACGCGGCCATGTAGGTAATCTTTGCTGTCTCTCTCAAATTTTTTTAATTTATTCTGGAGGAGCTGGAGCTTCATTTTATCAATCTCTATGGTAAGTTCCTGGTTCACCTGCTCATAACGCTCCTCAGTGGAGGCTTTTTTAAACTCCTCATCAATAGAAAGGATTTCATTCCGGACTTTTTCAATGTTAACTTGTAATCTCTGTATCGTCAAGTACATCAATTCAGTTGAATAGTGATTACTAATAGCATACCATCGTTCACGTCTTAGTTCGAACATTGTATTTTATCAGTTTTTTTCAAACTAAGATGGGGCTGGTTAGAGGAAGTTGAAGAGAGGGAGGGACAATCCATCGAAAAGTTCTTTTAGACGAAAGCGGATGGGTTCATGAACAAATACACTTGCACCAGCTGGGAGAAAGGTTGGGGGCCTTAAGCTTTCTTGTAAAATTAATAACTATCGATTAGCCATATTAGCGCATATATAGTATACACTTGCCCCGGTGCTTTCCTATAAATTGTAGAGGGGAATCAACGTGCCCTGCTTGAGAAAGGGGGAGGTCCCCCCAAACGTCGTCGCCCCTGCGTCACGCCCCCCCTGTCAGGAATTTCTGTTCCCAAGCCGAGCGGCCAGAGTTTGCGGTCGCGCACTCAGATGAAAATAGCTCTTACATCATATACCGCCACTATGAATTTCTTTTTCCCTAACCCAAGTAAAAAACTGGTATTTAGTCTTTTTTTTTTTTATGGGATTTTTAATAAATTTTCTCATGTTTTTTTCAATTAAAAAAAAGCCGCCATTTTACTGCATTGAACTTGGAACCCTTGGCAAGGAGACTTGCTTTTAAGCGGTTTTTGCACACATGAAAATATCTTGAAAAATTTGCTTGAAAACCAACCCTTTGTAGCTTCATTTGCCTTTTCGTTTTAAGGTCTGGCAGGGATTACCGAAGGCGGGCGATAATTTTTAATACTCAAAAAGAAAGAGTTAAAATACTTAAAGAAGCAGAGGAGCTGGGGAGGATGGGGGGAAACCCCAAGAATCCCCCACCCAACTTCCAAAAAAAATTTGAACACTTTTAAAAAAAAAAGCGAGCCTCGTTTTTCCCCTGCTTTAACGCTTACCCAGGAATGTCAAACATGAAGCATTCCCAAGGGGATTAAAAGCCCATTACAGCCTATACTAATCAAGACGACCCAAAATACTGAAAGATGGATGCTATTTGAAAAAACTATTCAACTGAAATGATGACTTGACATACAGAATTTAAAATTAACATGAAAAATCCGGGAAAGAAATCCCTTTTTAAATTTGTAGGGGGTTTTTAAAAAAACCTCCACTGAGGAGCGTTATAAGCAGGTGAACCCGGAACTTACCATACAAAGAAAATAAGCCCAGCTCCCCAGAAATTTATTAAAAAAATTTTAAAGACAGCAAAGATTATCTGCATGGCCGCTCTACACATGGGAAGATCGGGCAAAAATAATATAAAAAAGAAAAAAGAGAAAACTAATAATAAGAGACAGCAATGAATCTGAAGACCTAGCACCACTAACCGCATCAATTAAGATCTATTACGAGAAAAAAATTTTAAACTCGGGTTTTTTAGAACATCGAAACCCAAACCCGGAAATGATCTGGGGGCGCTCTGGCACAGGCCACGCGAAAAAACGCAACACCCCAAAAGCAAAGAAAAAAATAGAAAACAAAAAAAAAAAGAGACCCGTTGGTTAACATCTCCCATAAAAACTTACTCATGCACAAAAGCGTTAATCAAAGAGGACTAAATTTTTGTTCCTTTTTAATGAAAAGTCTCTCTTTTTTTTCTGTAGATTTCTATAAATTTTTGTCGGCAGATACGATTAAAAATGTTTTTCAGGCTACATCTAGAACAAGGGGTGAGAGTAGTGAGATCCGAAAAAATTTTATAAAAAAAAAAACCCAGTTTTTTGACCCCGAGGTCAACAAAAATTTTTTGGGAAAACCCTTTCAACAAGTGGTAAACATCAGAATAGCGAGAAATGGGAGTAATGCCATAAAAACAAAAATAAAAATAATAACCATTACTAGAGAGGAATGAAAGGTTTTTGCAGCAACTTAAGAAAGTTGGCAAAAAATTGGGTAGAAAAAAAAGAAAAACAAGGGGGGGGGCCACCGTTGAAACAGGATAAAAACAAAAATATTATTTGGGGCCCCCATACTCAATTAAGTGCCCCGTATTTCCCTATAAAAAATTGGATGGGGAAATCCCACTGTAAAAATTTTAGAAAAGGGTTTATCGAAATGAAACTTATGAAGCTTTTAGATAAAAAACTTTTTTACAACAAAAATTTAAAAAGAAAATTTTAAACCCTGTAAAAATCCACGTACTCCCATTTTTTAAAACCTAGTACCAAAAAATTCATAAGCCCTTATTGACCCCCCCGGGAAGCCCAAATCGTCTCGGGGATGGGCCCCCTCCTTGTTGTACCTATTGCCGTATTTTTTTGACTCATTCTTACAAAGGTATTTAAAAGGAAAACACACCCCCTTTAAAAGAGACACAGGTCAATTTTTACAATACTTGATCTAAAAACAAATAAGAGTTTTACATCATGTGTACTCTGGGATTAAAATCACTTTTTCCCAAATATACCATTTTGGGGAAGGGTTTTTCAGGCTCCCAAAGGAGGCATTGGGGAGAGGACCCCACGCCTAAAAATCAAAAAATAAATTTTTTAAAAAATGACATTGCTTGATAAGTTCAAACCAAGAACAAAATTTCCCAATTCGGGGGGAAAATCAAACCTTTCCAAAAACAGGGGCACCTCTAGGGGGTTTCCCCAGTCGCTTCGAGTTATGCTAGCGTGTTTTTTGGGCTGCTTTAGAAACAAAATTTTAATCCAAAAGGACACAAGGCTACAACGATTTTTGGGGGTCTGGTAAAAAGGTATGTGGATGACATTTTTGGTCCTATGGAATGTATCAAAAAAAGGGGCTTGAGACATTTGTAGAAAATTTAATCAAAAATTTAAAAATCCCCTATTTTTTTTAAAACGGCCCCCAAAGGAGGGGGGTTTGTCATCCACTACCTTGACGTTGAAGTAAGGAAAAAAAAAAGGGGAGGGTTTTTACTACCAGTTTAAATTTCCCAAAGGGCCCATTAAACAGAAAAATGTTCTTCAAAAAAAAAGAGTTACCATGCCCCCAAAAAAAATTTGATTAATAGCAAAGGGAAAATTTTACCAGGGCCCAAACGAAATCTCTCCTCTCCACAATTTTATCAAACAAAAGGTAAAGGAGATTTTTTTAAAAAATTTTTTTTGAAAGAGGAATAATAAAACCAAAATAGAAACAATAACACAAGAGATGGGTAAAAAAAAGATCTTTTCTGCCCCAAATTTCAAATTGACACCAAAACAAAAAAAAGGCATAGAAACTGGTTTACATTAGCACGATTTTACATAAAATGAAATGATTAAAAAGCAAAAACAAAAACTTTGGGAGTATACTTAGGAGCTTTCCAATTTTGCGGAAATTTATTTAAAGATCTACCGTTCTTTGCGGGGCCCGTCTTTACAGCACTAGGGGGTTGGGGCCCCGGGGAAAGTTAAATGCCCCCCCCGGCCCCCCCCCCCCCAAAAAAAAAAAAAAAAAAAAAAAAACACAACTACTCACAGAAAAAAAATAAATAGTTTAAACTGCTAACAAACTTTTGCCCTACACACCCGCCATCTACCACTAAAGGGTCCCCAATTACATGACAGAGACAAAAGCACTGGTCGAATATAAACAAAAAAACCCCTGACACTAGGACCCCCAGAGACGTCCTGTTTTGATCGGGGTTTCCTTGAATCGTTCTTTTTCTCTTCTTTGTCCAGACACCTTTGACACCTTTTCCCCGGCCCGAAAACTCCCCCGCAGAATGAAACCCACAAACTTCTTAGAATCCTTTTCCCACTTTTAAAAAGGTCACCCCCCATTAAAAAAATAGGTAGTAATTTTAAACCCCCCAAATTGATTGGGAAAGGGATATGAAACCCCCTAGTAAATAATAACCCTTTCTTTGATTTACATAGGGCCTGCCCCTGTAGGTGGGTTTTTACAGCCCCTGTAAGATGTAGGGGGCCCCTTTTTTTATAGCCCCCCTGAAAACTTATTTTCCCCAGAAAAAAATTACCCCCCTGTATAAAAACCCCCAATGGGAAATTAATCCCCCTTTACATAGCCCCCTTTAAATACTTTCCCCTTTAAAAACACCCCCTTTTTTGTATCCCCCTTTATAAAGCCCCCGGTAGTATATACCCCCTTAATAAAATTCCCCCTGTACCCTGTCCCCGTAGCCAGGGGCCCCCCCGTTAAAAAACCCTGTAGCCATTTGTCCCCTTTGGGCCAGAGTCCCCCTGAACCCAAAGGGGCCCCTATAGCCCCCCTGTAGCCATTGTCCCCCCTGTACCCAAATGCCCCCCCCTTTTGTACCGGGGGGGTCCCCCCCTGTACCCCAGGGGGCCCCTGTAGCCCCCTGGACCCCAGTGTCCCCTAAAAAGCCCCCTGTACCTGTACCAAAGGGGTCCCCTGAAAGAAACCCTGAAAGCCAGTGGCCCCTTACACCCTGTAGCCAGGGGCCCCTGTAGCCATGTCCCCCCTGAAACCAAAGGGTGTCCCCCCTGAAACCCAAATGCCCCTGAAACCCCCTGTAGCCAGTGCCCCCTTTTAAAATCCCCCTGAAGCCAGTGTCCCCGAAAGCCAGGGGTCCCCTGTAGCCCCCTGTAGCCTTTGTCCCCTGTAGCCCCGTTTTCCCCCTTGTAGCCCCCTGTACCCGGCCCCCCGTAGCCCCCTGTAGCCCCCTGTCCCCGGGGGCCCCCTGTAGCCCCCCGGGTACCCCCTTTTGGGCCCCTGTGGGGCCCCGGGGCCCCCTGAAACCCCGGGGCCCCTTTACCCTTTTGCCCCCCTTTTAGCCCCCGGGTACCCCCCTTTTGCCAGTGTCCCCTGTTCGCCCCCTGTGGGGCCCCCTGTAGCCAGTGTCCCTGTAGCCCCCGTAGCCATGTCCCGGTAACCCCCGGGGGCCCCCTTACCCCCCTTTGTGGGCCGGTGTCCCCTGTAGCCCCCTGTAGCCAGTGTCCCCGTACCCTTTGGGGCCCCTGTACCCAGTGTCCCCTGTGGGCCATTCCCCGGGGAGCCCGTGCCCCCCTGTACCCCCCGAACCCAGTGTCCCCTGTGCCCCCGTTTTCCTTTCCCCCCCTTGTAAAAGAAAAAAAAATGTTTTTAAAAAAAACTGTTACATACCCCTCCGCGCCCCCCTCTTTTGGTCCGCGCTCCCCGGGAAAGGTTTTTTTTCCCCCGGCGTGAGCGGCTTTGTCATCACACCCCCCCCTACCCGGGCCTTTTGCCCCCCGGGTTTTTCCCAGCCGGAAGCCTGCGGGGGTTGCCGGGCCGGGGAAATATACAGCGGCCGCAGGGGGATGTCATCATCTCCTGCCTGCTTAAAGACGCGGGGGGCCCGGGGGGCCCCTCCTGCAATTTGGTGGGCGCGGCCCCCGGGACCCCCGAAAAGGGGCGTCGCTTCCAAATTTTGGGCAAGGTAGGGGGGGCGGGCCCGGGGAAGGGCCCCCCCAAGGCGGGGGCCCCCCCGGGCAAGGGGCCTACCTCCCCAAAATGGGGAAAAAAAGGCCCTTTTTTCTTTTGTAAAAAAAATCGCAAAGGAGGGAACGTAGGAAGTCAAATGGGTCCAAAATTGACAAAACGGGGAAAGAAAAAATCTAAACAACCAGAAATTTTTTTTAAAAAATTTTAAAGGAAAGAAAGGGGAAACCCTTAAACCCATGTTTTTAATTCCCCAAAAAACTTGTAGCCTGTTAAAAGGGGGCCCAAACATCACCATCCCCCGTACTGGAAAATCCCTTTCCCAAATTTTGGGGGAGCGGTTAAACATGCAATACCAAGAATGTAAATTTATTTTTTTGAAATGCCCGTGCGGGTTTTGCATATTTCGGGCAAAAAAAAACCAAAGGATCAAAAAAACTAGGCTTAAAAACAACATCGTATAACATCAGGGTTGCGTTGAAAAAATAAAAGTGTAAAAAAGAGTAAAAGGGAAAAAAATTTCCCGGAGAAACAAAGTTTTTGTTTAAGGCACTTCCTAAAAAAAAAATCACAATGTATCAGAAAAAGAGGGGGCGGGGTTAGGGGGAAGTTGAAAGAGGAGGGACAACCCAAATCAAATGCTTTTTTTTAAATTACGAGAAGCGAATGGTTCATGAAAAAAATACACTTGCACCCAGGGGGATGAACGAGATTTGGGGGCCTTAGAGCTTTCTTGTAAAAAATTAATATACTATCGATTAGCCATATGTACGGCAAAAATTTTTTAAAAAACACCCAGCCGGGCTTACCTAAAAATTTTGTAAAGGGAAAAGTCAACAGGGTTTTTTGATGACGGGGGAGGTCCCCCGAAACCCGTTTTGCGCCCGGGCTAAAACCCCGCCTGTCAGGAATTGATGTCTCCAACCCGGGAGGGCCCCCAGAGCAGGGCGGTCGCTGCCACTGAAAGAAAAAAATATGTCCCCTTAAAACAAATAAAAAACCGCCTATTATGGAATTTTTTCAAACCAAAATCGCAATTAGTAAAACGCGTCTTTTAAGTCTTGTTTTTATGGATTTTTTTAATAAATTTTTTACATGTTTTTGGAAATTTTAAAAAAAACCGGGGCCATTTCCCCTGCTATTGACGCAATATCAGTGGGCCACAGAGTGCACAATGCCCAGGTTTAAAAAAAGGTGGCAGCAACATTGGAGTCCAAAAATTGAAAAAAAGTGACGGGTTTGAAAAGGGTTTGGCAGCAAACTTTTTAAAAAAAGAAAAGGGGCCACAGAGGGGCCACAATCACACAGTATGGAGGGGGGGCCGGCAAAAAAGCAGCACAGAATGGGGGGGTTTGAGAGGGGCAAAATGAAAATTCTGGGGGGTTGCAGTAACAAAAGGGCCACAGAGGGGGCACAATGACCCCGTGTGGAGGTGGCATTTTTAGAAGGGGCAAAAACATCAGTAGCCCCCACAGAGGGCACTTTGATACAGCAGGGAGGTGGCAGCAGCATGGGGGGAAAGGGCCACAAATTGGGGCACAATAACAAAGGGGTGGAGGTGGGTGGCAATACCAGTCCCATAAAGATGGGGGGGTGGCAGTTTGGAGCTTTTTGAAGCAGATGGAGCTTTTTGAAGCAGGTTTTGGCTTTCAGGCAGGGCAGAAACAGAAAATTTAACTGGGGCCCAGGTATTTTTGATTACAGACATCATTTCTCAAAAGATTGGTAGGTTGTCATGGCTTTTTTCTAATCTTATTTTTTAAGGGCTTGGGTGTGGGAAACCCATGGCCGATCCATGCCTAAATTCAACTTGACAAAAGTCCCCTCCACATTTGGGATGGATAAGGGGTTTTCTCCTTTGTTTTAACTATGGCCCCCGCCACCGAACACCCGCTCTGATGCCACATTACGGGCCCCGGGCAGGACAGTTTTCTCCAGTGAAAACCCTGGGCAAGTTGCGGCCACACATTAATTTTTGGCTCCCCAGTAGCCCAGCGGATCTTTTTAATTGGGGGGGGCAAAAATCCGTCCAATTTAGGCCACCACCTCCTGGTTCAAAGGTCTCCGCAGGTCCTACTGCTGCTGCTGTTGGTGAGTACTCTCCTCAATGGGCGGTGAAGGAAGCGCTCATAAACCCAAAACTCCAGACTTAAGCTGTTTGCTAAGGGGAGCTTCAACCCCCTCCGAAACCCCTCCACCTCCCCCCCCCCACAGGCCGGGGACATTTGGAACGTGGGGAATTTGGGGAAACCCCCCTGGTCAGCCCCTGCCAAATGGACAAATGGGGGCCATGGGCAGGGGCCCAAAAAGACTACACCTTTTTCCTCTATAGTACCAAGCTTTTTCCTCCCCTCCGCGGGTTTGGAAAAGGGGCCCCCATTTCTAAACCG
Organism: Phyllomedusa bahiana; assembly: GCA_025379985.1. Taxonomy (NCBI): domain Eukaryota; kingdom Metazoa; phylum Chordata; class Amphibia; order Anura; family Hylidae; genus Phyllomedusa; species Phyllomedusa bahiana. The sequence goes on from JAODAL010042748.1 coordinate 19,594, forward strand.
GGGAAAAAGGGTCCAAAAGGGGGGTTTTGAGGGGCCAGAATCATCCCTCTGCCAGTTTGGTGACTATTGGGCTGTAAACTAGCCAGGAAAAAATCTGTGGGCCTTGCGAAAGGGTGCCCTCTGAGGACCCCCCTTTCCTCCATCCCCCTGAATACGGCAACAGGGGTGCCCTTTTGGGGCATATGCCCCCCGTCTTCCTCATCTCACTTTTACCTCCCCCCTGATGCCCCCTTTCTCCCTCTTCTCCTGTCACCTGATTAAAAAAAAAAAACCATTTCACTAGACATTTTTTTGGGTGCCCCAAGGGTCATCCCCCTTTCCTCCTCCATTTAAAAGCCCCCCCCGGGGATGACGTGGCTGTGAAAATGAAATCGCCACGTCTCCAGTCCCCGACCAGCCCGTTTTTGGGCAGCATCTTTTCCAGGAACATGCAAAATTGGGGAATGATTTAAATTCACCCCCAAGTCCGGGGCGAGTGACAAAAAAAGGGGCCTCCCAAAAAGGGGCCTGAAAAAAAACGGCAGTTTCAGCATGAGTTTGCCACTGGCTGACAAATAAATTTTTTACACGGGGGAGTACCCCCTGTCGCTTGGTATCATAAAAAAAAAACTGCTCATAGAGTCGGTCCAACATATGGAAGCATATCAGCCTATGTTGGGGGAGGCCGTTTTGCCGCAGCAACTCAAGGAAGGTGTGCCTGGCTTTGTAGGAATGGATGAAGGGGCATGCCAGTTTTGGGCCCTTTGTGAAAATTTTTTCAGAGGATGGGAAACTTCAAGGGAAACCTTTTTTACAACCAGATTTTAACACGTGCGCAATGCAAGGGGGGCATGGGTTTATCCCTCCCGGTGCAAGCGGACACCATTTTCCCTTCCCTTGTCCCGTCACCATGCTTCCGGTTTTTTTAAATTTTTCGGGGGAGAAAGCCAAAAACATTGATTTCTTGTTGCAAAGACCCCGGGGGCAGTTTCCCTTTTTCCCCCTTTTTGACCCTTTGTTCACCCAGGGAAAACCAAAGGGGTAAAACTGCATGACGCCGCTTTTGCTCTGCACATGTGGTATGATGGAAACAGCACTTGACATTTGGGGCCGAGGGTTTGGGGGGGAGGAGGAGGTGGACATTTGGTTTCCCCGGGAAAAGCAGTTTCCCAAAGTGGGGGAAAAAAAGCCCCCGTCCCTGTCCGAGTTGCCGGTGTGGCCTTGGGAAAAAAAGCACATTCCACCCAGTGGGAAATTTAAAAACATTTTAATGGGGCCTGGGGGAATGGGGAGAGTCCAACCCTTTGGGAAAAAGGGGGAAAACGCAGCAACCAACAACTTTGGGCAGGGGCACGGTCAGCTTCTGCAAACCCTTTGGAATTTGGGTTTTACACAAAAATGCTTCTCTTGGCAAACCCCCTTGGTGAACGCTTCTGCTGGGACCATATTGGGAGGAGCAGGGCCCTTTTGGGCCGGTAGATGATGGGCAAAAACAAACAGCTCCCTTCAACAGAGGGGGTGGACCTTGACTGGCTTTAAAATGGAAAGCGTGCCACGGGTGCTGCTGCTGTTGCTGGGGGCGGGGGGGGCCCAAACCCCATCTGAAGGGCCCCGTTTCCTTTTCCCCCCGGGCCATTTGTTGGGGGAAGTCTTTCAAAGTGTTTGACGGGAAGGCCCTGGGCCCGCGTTTGCTCCCTGGCCACTTTTTACTTTTTTTGCCGACAAGATTCAAAAATATTTCACAATGGGGTCCTCCCCATGTTTTTAAAAAACTGGCCCCCCACCCGCCAGTAGATATTTTGCTGTAGTTTTTGGAAATTTCTAAACCGCCGGCTGGGGGTTTTGTTTAAACTCCTTTGCCGCTACTTTTTTGGACCCTGCAAAAGGGGGTTTTTCTACCCCCTGGGGCCATTTGGGTCCCACCCCATCCCCACTTTCTTGGGAAAACTGCTTTACTAATTTACGGGCCCCCACTACCAAATTTGCGGCTGCGCCGCTTTCCCGACGCGCAAAACTGAAAACCCCCCTCCTTCCTTTCCCCAAAAATGATGAGGAACCCTTCTTCACGTCGTTCCCAAGTGCAATCGGCTACATTTTGCCATCGATTTGTGTTTTGGGCCCCTACTGCTAATTTTCCCAAATCGGGGGCCCAGTTTGGGCCCGAGCCCTGACGGGTTGCAACATAACCTCCCCTACCAATCTCCACATCAAATAAATTTTTCCCGGGCCTAAAGCAAAAAAAACAGGGGGATGCCTGTTCCCCAAACCTCTTCGCTGCCAAGGGAAACTGCCCGACTGTTTCCCCAAAGAGTTTTGGGGCCCCCGCGGTAAAAATGGGGAAATGACCCAAAACCCCATAAGGGAGAATCTCTGGCTGAGGGAACCCCGAAAAAAAAGGACAGAGGCGGGGTTTAGGACAGTTTAGGGCCGCTGAGGAGCACCGGGGCCCCCGGGGAGGGCCCAAAATAAGGGGGTTTTTTTTGACTTTTTTCCCCCCGGGCTCTTGGGGGGGGGGTTTCAAATTTCATCTTTGGGGGAAAAATTTTTGACCCAGTCCAAAAAAATCAAAAAACCCTTGGGTTGCGGGGCAACACACGGGGGCTAAAGACACCAGCATTTTTAGGTCCTCACTGAGTCACCCCTTTCTGCATTCCCCTTTAACAATTGGGGCGAAACCCGGGGCCTCCCAGGAATGTTTTGTGCCACTGGGGCCAAATCGGGATGTGAAAAATTTTCCCCCCAAACCCCTCTGGGCCCGACAAAAATGATAAAAAAATAAAAAAAAAAAGCCTTGGGGAAAAAACCCTCCCTAAAAAAAACAGAGGTAATTTAGCCGTTTTATTGGGGGCCAAAAAATAGAGACCAAAACCCCGGATTTTAGTCCAAATTAACCCCCCAATCGAGGTTTTAAAATTTAAGGGCCTTTGGGGATAAAAAACCGTAACAAAAAAACCGATGGTTTAAATTTTGGCGTAAAATAAAACCAAAAAAAACAACACCCCGATTTTAGTCCAAATAAAACCCCAAAAATCAAAAGGTTTTAAAATTAAAACCTTGAGTAAAGAAATAACAAATACGAAAAAAATATTTAATTTAGGGCGAAAAAGGGAAAAAAAAATACAGACACCCTGTATTTTAGTCCAAATTACCCCACAATCAAGAGGTTAAATTAAGCCTTAAGTATGAAATACACAACAGAAAAACCAGATGTAATTTAGGCGTTTATGGGACTAAAAAATATAGACACCCTGTATTTTACTCTAAATTACCCCACAATCAAGAGGTTAAATTAAGCCCTGGGTATGAAATACCCTATAGAAAAACCAGATGTAATTTAGGTGCATATGGGACAAAATAAAAAAAGACACCCTGTATTTTAGTCCAAATGATCCCACAATCAAGAGGTTAAATTAAAGGGGTTTTATCGTTACAAAGATCATGTCTCAGATTATGGGGACAGTAAAAAATGTGCACTTTTGTAATTGGGTTGCATTACCTCAGTCACTTGGTTTAGCAGATATGAGCTTCTCTGTAAATCTGTATTCTGTTTCTGCTGTTGCTCTGTTGCTGGTCAGAATGCCCCCTGGTCGATTCCCTAGACACGCCCCCTGCACTGTGATTGCTCGGCTGACATTTCTTTCAGCCTGTTGGGATACGCCCCTAGACAGGAAACACCCTGGCCACGCCCCCTGTGCTGTGATTGGCTGCTTGCACGTTCTGTGTTTACTCCCCTCTGAGCTGTTAAAATCGATAGTGAAACCAAGGTCTGCTGGCTCTATACACATCTCGCAGCTCTAGGTGAAGGATCTGGGCAATGACTGCCTGTTTAAAGGGCTTTTGCCAAGAGGTTGTTTCACCTCCTCACAGGTTCAGTCCTTAAGCTGCTACTTGGAAAAGAGGGCATTCTGTTCCTCAGATCGAATGCAAGCTCTGCCTCCTTATGACATCATCATCTGTAGTATATAACATAAGGATTCAACACTGTGTCTGTATATGCTGCTTGCGTGGTGCAGAGCTTAGATGATCAGCCCTGCAAGACAGAGGTTGGGAGTTCAATCCCCATCAGTAGTTTTTTTTTTTTCTTTTATAAATTGTACACATATGTAAAGATATGAAAATATATGTGTGAACATCTATAATTTTATTTATACACACACACAAAGCTCCCCTATAAAGTGTCCCATCCTCGCAGTAGTCACACCAAGCACTTCCAACATATGTGATACAATGCATATATTCTGGGGGATGAGAAATTATATAGGGGAGCTATGTATGTGTATATATCATTATAGAGATTGACATATATAATTAACGTCACTCACATATGTGAGAATTTAGGGGGAAAAAATATACTCTGTGAGACTAGAACTCCAAACCCTTTGTTGAAAAGCAATACTCTATCAACTGCATCACTGCTACTACCGCGCACCAACAGCCCAAGTAGTTACAGGCTGAGCAGAGCCTCTCTCAAACTATTTCTTCTCCCCCTTGTTTTTCACTCTCACACGTCACTGACAGCACCATAGATCCTTTACTTGAAGCTGACCTTTGTCTTGTAGTTGAGTAAAGGTCTCTGCTAGTTGTCAGTACAATTTGGGTGAACACCACTAGAAGTTAAAAGCTGCTGGCTTTCAGCGGTCATTTGTGTAAATCTAAGAGATATAATAGTGCTTGCTGTGTTTGGAGCCTCAAGGCTGCAGAAATAAGCAGGCAGGAGCTACAGACTTTATATCCAGACAACCTTCGGCATCCCCTCTTCAAACAAAATATGAATAGTCACAGTTCTTTAGTGAGGAACACGCCTCCTGGAGAGAGACACACCTGTGGCTGAGGAGGAGAGACACGCCTGCTGCAGGAAAGACAAGCCTCCTGGAGAAGACACCCCTGGATTCAAACTCAAAACTGAGAAAAATAGCTGAACAGCCCAAAACAGTTCAAACGATAACACCCCTTTAACCCTTTAACGACCTTGGGCCGTATTAGTCCGTCCCAGGCCGCAAGGGGCATTGCAGGGGATCAGCTCCGCGACCCCCCCGCACAGCCGCCGGGTGTTAGCGCAAATCGCCGCTAACACCCGGCATTATCAGCGCCGGCGGTGGCTCCGCCCGCTGGGTGTTTTAACCCCATCAGCGCCGCGGAAAGATGGCCGCGGCGTCTGAATAACGCCGATCGTGCCGCGCACCAAAATTTTTCCGGTGCGGTGATCGGCATAACGCAGCTATGCTGCGCGATCCGATCACCGGCATTGTGGTGGGGAGCCTTGGGAAGCTCCCGTCACTTACCCTGGCCCGGTTTGCCCCACTTTCCGTCCGCAGACCCAGAAGTGGGAAACCGCCATCTTTGTACACCCCTAAATGCATTGCCTATCCAGTGTGCCGCCTATATCCAGTCCTCACGGCACACCAACAGGTCATTTTCAAGGATCTCCCCAGAAATCACGACAATATGATATCCACCTGTGCAAATCACTGACAATAATGATATCACCTGGCAAACTAAGGAAGCCAGAAAACATGACCTGTTGTGTGCCTTAGGACCTAGGGTTGGATCCTGCTATGCAATCATTCAGGTTGATTAACAATCGCGCCACCTAGTGTCAAGTACCACAGTGCCTCAATGTTAAAGATAAAAAAAAAAAATATATAAAGTTTTGAAAGTACAAAAAAAAAAAAAGTATAAAAGTTTCAAATCACCCCCTTTCCCATTTTACAAATAAAATCATTTAAAATAAATAAAAAATTACACATATTTTTGGTATCGCCGCGTCCATAAAAGTCCGATCTATAAAAATATAACATCATTTATCCCGTACGTCTGAACACCCGTAGAAAATAAAAAATTCAAAACGCCAAAATTGCTTTTTGGACATTTACGTCACTCAAAAAATGGAATAAAAATGATCAAAAAAGTCCATGCATTCCAAACTGCTAGCGATAAAAAGTACACTTCAGCCCACAAAATATGCCTCTCCACTGACGTCCGTAGGTAGTTCTTAGTACAAAAACTGATTGTGTCGTACAAATGGCGCTGTGGCGCAAATTTTCACAAATAGAAAATGTATTTGGAATTTTTATTTTACGTACACAAACATAACGGAAACCCTACATGTTTGGTATTGCCGATGCGAAACAACCTGAAAATACAAATAACACATTAAATTTACCGAGATTGAACGCCGTAATAGCAAAACCCCCACAAACAATGGCGAAAATACATTTTTTTCAAGAGGGAGGTATAATATTTGGTTGGTTTTTTGGTGGGAAATCGTGTATTTGTGTGACGTTCCCAGTAATTATATAATTTTTATTTATATTAAATGAGATTGTCATAGGACCCGCAAAATAAAAGCCTCATTGTCTATAAGGTGGAAAAATAAAGAAGATTATGGCTTTCAGAAGGCAAGAAAAAAAACAACGTTCTCCCAAAAAAAACGCCGGTCCTTAAGTTTACAAATTTATGTACTTTACTTGATACATATAACACTACATGTTAGGGCAGATAATTATTCTGGAAACAGTATTTGATTAACATATAATTATGATTAGATCGAGATGTGATGAAGCAAATGATGACTTACCGTAAGGGTTGCTAGCTCCTAGAACACACTTTAGTGGTGGCAGCTTCAGGTTGTTTGTAGATGTATTGGGAGATTTTAATAATCTCAGACTGACCAGACGGTTTCTAGATTGGTTGCCTTCAGCCTGAATTATACTTAGAGCAACCAGGGCATCCACAACCAAGGTTGACCTAGAAGGTCTCCACCATGGCCAGAATATTGGCCCTTTATGTGTTTTACATATTGTGGTTTTGCAGCAATTGCTGGTAAGATGCAGCAAAAATGTTAAACAGCAGTTTTACAAAGAGCATCACAGACAACACTGCTGGATTTTTCCACTACTTGTCAAAAAGTGTTGCAAAACTGCACCTAGGAGATAGGAGGAGTGCATGTTTGTATAGTGTATGTAGTATATGCTGTGTATAACGTATGCTGTATATAGTGTGTGTAGTGTATGCTGTATATAATGTATGTAGTGTTTGCAGTGTATAATGTATGTAGTATATTCTGTATACAGTGTATGTAGTGTATGCTGTTTATAGTGTATGCTGTTTATAGTGTATGCTAGGTATAATGTATGTAGCATGTTTGCAATTGATGTCATACTGTGGTACCTGGAGCCAATCAGTGGGGTTGATTCTTGGTGCCCACCAGTGGATTTCATTATTGAGGCCTTCTCTACATCTACTGTATATGATTGCACATACTGCATATGACACTTACAATTTGCCTCTTGCTTTCTGCTCTTCTTAGTCTGTATTTCTCCTTGGAAAGCAGCTCCAGTCCTGGGATGCCAAGGGGCCTCTGTTCCCCTGTGGGCTGGTCCAAGCCTGTTACGAATATATGCTGTGCTTAGAGTGTGTGTAGTGTATGCTGTGCTTATAGTGTATGTAATTCATGCTGTGTATTGTGAATTTTATTGACAGTTTTCAAAATACAAAATTTTAAGATAAAAAAAATGCTTGTCTTGTGTCATTTTTGCTAATTAAGTAATATCATTAGAAACATGTGTTACATAAAGATGTAAATAGTCCCCGGAGTCGATTGCTAAGGTCTTAACAATCGACTTGAGCCTTACAACTGGCTTAACAACCGACGGAGTCCGCGAGTCGATTGTCAACACTTAGCAACTGACTGTCTTGAGAGGCCTTTACAACCGGCTTAACGACTGATTAGCGACTTCACACCAGTAAATTATGTGAGATCCCCAGTGAAGAAATAGGATCCCGCCAGAAGGTGGTTATAAACTTTATATATCTCCAGTAGTAGGGTGTAGTTTATATGTCCCCAGCAGTATTAGGCAGGTTATGATCCCCCAGTAGGGATATAGCAAGTATGATCCCCCAGTAGGTATATAGGCAGATTGTAGGTCCCCCAGCAGGTATAATAGGCAATTAATGGAGCCCCCAGCAGGTATCTAGGCAGGGTTTAGGTCCCCCCAGCAAGTATATAGGCAGGTTATAGGTCCCCCAGCAGTATATAGATTAGCTTATAGCCCCACAGCACGTGTATATATTATGTAGCCTTATAGGCCTCACACACATATGTAGGTAATTATAGCTCCTCCCGCACGTAAAAAAGTAAATAATACTCCCCCTCCCCCCCCTGCACATAAAACAATAGATAATACATCCTCCGTTTGGTGTGTGGGCTATACATATACAATAGATAATAAGCCCCCTCCCTGCACATATACATTAATAATAGCCCCCCTCCTTGCACATATAACAATAATAATAGACCCCCTCCCTGCACATATAACAATAATTACTAGCCCCCCTCCCTGCACAGATAACAATAGATAATAGCCCACCTCCCTGCATTGCAATAACAATAGATAATAGCCCCCCTCCCTGCACATATAACAATAGATAATATCCCCACCTCCCTGCACATTAACAATAGATAACATCCCCCCTCCCTGCACATATAACAAGAGACTCACTGCCCCCTCCCTGCACATATAACAGTAAGATAATAGCCCCCTCCCTGCCATATAACAAAAGATAATTAGCCCCCCGCCCGCACATATAACAATAGATAACAGCCCCCCTCCTGCACATATAACAGTAGATAAATAGCCCCCCTCCCCCCTGCACATATAACAGGAGATAATAGCATCCCTCCCTGCAGATTTTTTTTATGTTTTTATAACAATAGATAATAGCCCCCTCCCTGCACATATAACCAATGATAGCAAGGCCCCCTCCCTTCACATATAACAGTAGATAATACCCCCTCCCTGCACATATAACAATAGATAATTGCCCCCCTCCCTGCACATATAACAATAGATACATGCCCCCCTCCCTCATATTTTTCATAAAACAGTATATAATAGGCCCCCAGCATGAATATGCGCTAATTAAAATAATTCCCTGACAGCACTTACCTGACCTCGCTCCCTGTCGCGGTCGCTGTCGTGCTCCCCGTTTTTCTTCACCGGCGTGACGTCACCAGGCCGCCGCGGCCCACGTGATGACGCGCACCCGCCTGGGCTGGGCACATCCTGACTGCGGCCACAGATTACTCCGCGACTCTCTGCTCCGCTGAAGCATCTAACTGTATGGCGCGTCCGGCGACGCACATAAGTTATCCCCCACCGCTGCCGTCGCCAAGGACCTAAGCCGCTAAGCCATAGCCTTACGACTGGTAGCGGGCTTAGGACCCTAACGATCGGCGGCCGGAAGCGTATATCGCGGCGCCGGGGACTAGATTTAAATAAATACCATGAACTCAGATGTGAGACTCCATAAGGTTACATACACAGGGTGTATAGTGAGCATTTTCTGTTTGTACTCACCTGTTACATCAACCACCGCTTAAGAACCATCCTGCAACGCGTGAAGCAAATCATTGGTTCTATGATCAACGTGGGCTACTGAAGGTTTTTAAATTAATGGGTGCAGTCTTAATCCAGGGGTCTGGGATTTGTAAGCATGTTGAGGCCTTCATTGATTTTAGGGTATAATGAAGGGAACTAAATTAATTTGGGGTTTAATAGTGAAACCCTCTAACAATAATTATCTGTTGCTGTCACCTTCATAAAAATAAAATATTGGGAGGCCTTAGTTGTCCTTGTCACACCTACACACCATGCAAACTCCAGGTAGGGTGTTGGTGACACAACCTAACAAAGGGCCCTTGTATACTAAACTTTAGAATTTCTTTAGCCAGCTCCTCAACAATAGGTTGTTTAACATCTTACTGACATAAGACGTACCCATACATCATAGACGGGAAGGAGTTCCCGCAAATTGATGTATGGGTACGCCATGAAGAGAAGAGCATGAAACTCACTCTACATATACTCCCATGTTCATCGGCCATGGACTGACTTGCTACAACATAACAAAATAATAGGAAAGCTAACATGTCACAAGCACTACACAGTAACTGCTATAAAAAAAAATTAAAAAAAACACTACCAGGATTGTTGTATCTTCTTCACACTGCCTCAAAAAAAGGGAATTGAAGGCGATCAAAAAGTCATGTGCCCCAAAAATTGAACCAATAAAAATGTCAACTCATCCCGCAAAAAACAAGCACTTACACAGCTCTGTACACAGAAAAAAAAGCTATGGCTCTCAGACTATGACAATGCAAAAATATGTTTTCTTTTTTTTACATAAAAGTGTTTTTATTTTGTAAAAGCAGTAAAACCTAAAAAAATACACAAATTGGGTATCACTGTAATTGTATCGACCTACTGATAAAAGTTAACATGACATTTATACTGCACGGTGGCTGCTGTGAAAAAACAAAAAAACCCAAAATTGAACCAATGTTACCAGTTTTGTGTGGCATAAATTTTTCAAAATTTTCATACCATTTTGATATTTTTCTCAAATTAACAAGGACTGTATGGATCAAAATGTATTACTAACTTAAAGCACATTGGGTAACCTGTATGAAAGCTGGCACATCAAAGCCATTTTTTCCAGTGATAAATGAACCTGTATATATGAAACTGGTGAATGTGCAGTCATAAATGGTGCCTATGGTTCGAGGCGCCTCGCATCTGTGTTTGGTGTACCATGAAACTTTGGCGCATTTGTAATGTGCCAGACGTATATTTAACATACAGCAGTAGCCGGCACACCACAGGTCTTGCTTAGATTTGTGGTGCAACATGCAAGATCACTGACATAGTTTCTATTCACTGCCATGCTATTCTTTTATTTTATTTCTATCCTGCTGTGATGTGCTTGTAATCACTGCTAACTCTGCAAATACACAGAACGGGATTTATGGTAGGCACTGTATTGGTTTAATTCAATTATATTATTTAATTTTAGATTATATTAATCTTAAATACCATATATACTCGTGTATAAGCCGACCCGAGTATAAGCCGAGACACCTACTTTTGCCACAAAAAACGGTAAAGCTTATTGACTCGAGGATAAGCCTAGGGTGGAAAACGCAGCGGCTACTGGTGAATTTTAAAAATAAAAATAGATACCAATAAAATTACATAGGCAGATATAGGCAGTTTAATGTCCCCCGTAGGCAGATATAGGCTGGTATTAGCAGTTTAATATCTCCCATAGGCAGATATAGGCTGGTATAGGCAGTTTAATGTCCCCCATAGGCAGATATAGGCAGCTATATGTCCCCCATAGGCAGGTTATAGGCTGGTATAGGCAGCTATATGTCCCCATAGGCAGGTTATAGGCAGGTATAGGTCGTTATAGGCAGGTATAGGTCCCCCTAGGCAGACTATAGGCAGGTATAGGTCACCTAGGCAGGCTATAGGCAGGGTATAGGCAGTTATAGGTCTCCTAGGCAGGCTATTGGCAGGATATAGGCAGGTATAGGTCCCCTAGGCAGGGTATAGGCAGGTATAGGTCGTTATAGGCAGGTATAGGTCCCCCTAGGCAGACTATAGGCAGGTATAGGTCCCCTAGGCAGGCTATAGGCAGGGTATAGGCAGTTATAGGTCTCCTAGGCAAGCTATTGGCAGGATATAGGCAGGTATAGGTCCCCTAGGCAGGGTATAGGAAGGTATAGGTCCTCTAGGTAGGCTATAGGCAGGGTATAGGCAGGCTATAGGTCCTCTCGGCAGGCTATAGGCTGGTATAAACACGGTTGAAAAAAAAACAAAAAACAATTACCTGGCTCCCCGCTGCTCCGTCTCCCACGCCGCTCCGCCTCCTCGCTGTCCGGCCTCCCGCGCGCTCTCCTCTGTCTTCTCGGCACAGGCGGGTGATGTCATCAGGTCGCGCACGCAGCGTTATGACACACACTGCCTGTGCCGGAAACTCCAGTCCACTGCGGAGCATGGAGCGCTCGCTCTCTGCTCCGAAGTGGTATCTCTTCTCCTGCATGCGCTCCGGAGCAGTTGTAAACAAGTATCTACTTGTCCGCCCTGAATTAAACACTCTGGACCTCATTTATCAAAACTTTACAACAATAAGGATATGTTCACACAGCGTCTTTTCAGTCTGTACTTCGGGGCGTAAGTGCGCTGCAAATGCCCCAAAGTAAAGACTGTAACTACGGTAATCATATGATTACCCTCTATTTTCCCCGACGCGTACTGCGCCCCGGGAGAATGAAGTGACAATGAAAGTGAATGGGGCCGGCCCCACAGTGTTTTAGAAGTATACGCTGGCCAACACGTACTTCTAAAACACCCAGCATCTTACGGCGTGCACGGGTACTCACCACAAGACACCGTGTGAACATACCCTAAGACTGTATTTGTTGCTTATAGCAATCAATCATAGCCCAACTTTCATTCTTCAGAGCAGTTGAAAAGTGAAAGTTGAGCGCTGATTGGTTGTTATGGAAAACAAAGCCCATTTTACTATTAGTTTTGATAAATGAAATGTTCCTATGTTCTGATTTGTTCTTACATTTCTTTTTATCACCCAGTTTACAAAGTCACCCCCAAAAAAGGTTTCCCTCTCTAAAAATCGTCACAGCAACTGTTCACTATTCATCACTTTAGTAAATGTAAAGCGGTGGTTAATAAGAGTCTGTCCCCGTTGTGTACTGTGGTGAAAATGACTTATACCCCAGTTTTCACAGAGGAGGGCTGAGCCTATTACAGCCATCTACACGGCAAAGATTTCTAGTCTGTTTTTATGACTGATTTTTGATTTGAAATCAGTTTGAAAGCCGACTGTTAACCATCCTCATAGACCTCAATCGAAAATCCATCTGCTAAGGATTTTCTGGTTTTGTATTTCAAAACTGATGCCTTTGCAAAAAACTTGCACATTCTTCCTTCTGATTTCTGACAGAAAATATACTGTTCAATGTCAATGAGCTGCATGAATTCAATATCCGACAGCAAAATCCCCCAAAAACCTGACAAAAAACGGAAACCGATTGTAAAATACCATCAGATTCTGTTTTAGAATCCAACAGGTATTTTACAATTGACGTTTGAACATACCCCTACTATTGTAAGAACCACTGTGCTGTGCTGTTTCCTTTGTCTGTGGGGCTTCATAGAACACTAGTGGTCTGACAATGCAGTACAGTTTCTTAACCCCTTAACCCACCATGACTTTTAGTACATCATGGCAGTGTTAAGTGTGTGAACCCATTCGATATGCAGCGGGTTACGGCTGTTAGATACAGCTGACACCCGACTCTAACAGCAGAGATTAAAGCCGGCTCCGAGCACTGCTGTTTAACCCCTAGACGCTGTGGCCACGGGATTCCGATCATTTAACATGGAGGTTGAAAGCCTTCCATCACCACCACGTCTTCAATTATAACACTTCCTGCCCCAGACAGGAAGTGCTAGAACTGCTATCTTTGTTCATCCTTTTGTAATGTTTATACAATACAAAAGGGTGAAATGACGATCAAACCTCCTAGTGGTCAAGTAAAAAAAAGTTTTTAAAGAATATAAAAAAATTGAAAAAGTTCAAATCAACCCACTTATGCTATTTTGCAAATAATAAAATAATAATAAATTTACACACAATTGGTATTGCCACATCTGTAAAAGTCCAGTCTATTAAAATATAACAACATTTATAACAAAAGTAAAAAATAAGTTCAAATCAACCCCATTTTGCCATTTTGAAAATAAAAAAAATAAAATAATAAAGTTACACATAATTGGTATCATTATTATTATTATTATTTATTATTATTTTAAAGCGCCATTGATTCCAGGGCGCTGTACATTCGAGGGGGTTACATACATTACAAAGTCAAACGAGTCACAGTGATAAGGGATAATGACAATTGGCACGACAGAGGGAGAGAGGACCCTACCCGCGAGGCTTACAATCTACAAGGAGGGGGAAAGAGACAGGAGGTGAGGGCAGACATGTCTGTGGAGGAAGTAGTGACAAGTTTAGTGAAGGTTATAGGCAAGCCTGAAGAAATGGGTTTTCAGGTTGCTTTTGAAGCTGGTGAAAGTGGAGGAGAGTCTGATGTGTTGGGGCAGCGAGTTCCAGAGTGTGGGGAAGCACGGGAGAAGTCTTGGAGACGGTTGTGTGAGGAGCTGATAAGGGGAGAGCAGAGGAGAAGGTCCTGTGAGGATGCGGAGAGTGCGTTGGGGGGAGATATTTGGAAATTAGGGAGAGATGTATGGGGAGGGTCATGGAGAGCCTTGTAGGTCATGGTTAGTAGCTTGAAATGAATTCGCTGGGCAATGGGAAGCCAGTGAAGGATTGGCAGAGGGGAGGGCAGAGGAGTAGCGAGGAGAGGTGGATAAGACGGGCAGCAGAGTTAAGGATGGATTGGAGGGGAGCGAGGGTGCTAGCTGGGAGGCCACTGAGAAGGATGTTGCAGTAGTGCTAGGCGGGAGATGACAAGGGCATGGACCAGCATTTTTGTAGTGTCATTAGCCGAGGAATGAGCGGATGCGAGAGATGTTTTTCGGTGGAGGCGGCAGGCAGAGGTGAGGGTTTGGATGTGTGGTTTGAAAGATAAAGCAGAGTCTAGGATTACCCAAGACAGCGGACTTGTGGGACCGGTGAAATGTGTAGAGCCGTTGACTGTATAGAGAGATCAGGGGCAGGGGTAGAGTTGGATGATGGAAAGATGATGAGTTCTGTTTTCTCCACATTTAGTTTTAGGAGACGTGATAAGAAGAAGGAGGAAATGGAGGACAGACAGTCAGGGATCCGGGAGAGTAGAGAAGTGACATCTGGGCAGAGATGTAGAGTTGGGTATCATCAGCATACAGGTGGTAATGAAAGCCATGTGAGGCTATGAGCGACCGAGGCAAGGGTGTAGATAGAGAAGAGTAGTGGACCCAGGACTGACCCTTGGGGGACACCAACAGAGAGTGGCCGGGGGGAGGAGGTGGAGCAAGAATGAGAGACGCTGAAAGTCCGATCAGTGAGGTACGAGGATCCAGGAAAGAGCCAAGTCGTGATGCCGGGGAAGAGGATTTG